>CM021108.1:386550003-386599121 GCA_007115665.2 Sequoiadendron giganteum
ACTTCTTTTCTCCATTTTTCCTAAATCCCTCAACTCAAAAACACCTCTGGGATGTGAACCATAGACTATTTGAAAATGACTCATACCTATACTCCTATTAGGTGAATCATTGTTAGCGAATTTTTCTTGTGGTAAGATGAAATCCCATTGTTTTGGATTGTCCTTTGTTAATAATCTTAATAGATTACCCAAGTCATGCTGACCAACTTTGTTTGTCCATCACTTTTAGTGTGGTATGCTAAACTAAAATTCAAATTAGTGCCCAACTTTTTCCACAAAGTCCTCCAAAAGTGTCCCACAAATTTATTATCTCTATCTAATATAATGCTTAGTGGAATCCAATGTAATATAACCACTTCTTTGAAGAAAAAAACAACAATATGAGTAGCATCACTTGTGGTCTTGCATGTTATAAAATGATCCATTTAGAAAACCTATCTACTATAACAAAGATTGAATCATGGCTCTTTGGGTTTCGGTGAATGGCTCAGAAATCCATCACTAAGATTAAGGTTTTATTCGGGGATTGGTAAGGCTAATCAAAGACCTACATTTATTACTCTTTCCACGCTTAGCATATTATTGCTTTTGCGCCTTTCTCTCGGCTTTCCTCCCGCCTTGATTCAAACTTTTGGGCCAAAATGTGGGCATGGGCGGGCTAAAGAGTCTTATCTAGGCCAAAATGACTAGCAAGACTACCGCAATGCTTTTCTCTTATTAAATTTTCCCTTGTAGAACTTCTTGGTACACATTGGTTGTGATCCTTTAAAAAGTAATCCATCTTGCAACATATAGTCCATCCAAGGTTCTCTATTCTTTATAGTTGGTTGTTTACACACCACATAAGCTTCTTGGAAATCCAAATCAGATTTGTACAACTCCATGAAGACTTTATTCCTCCATTTTTTGAGTATAGATTTATCATGAGGTAAAGTTATCCTCCGGAAGCATCGCTGCCTTATTGGCCGATTTTTGTGCTTGGTAACCGAAGTGGAGTACAATAATTCCACCCATTTCGTAATCTTTGGCTTAAATTTGGATTGGTTGGATTTCATAGGCTAAGTGCATGAGACCAATTAGTAGAAAATAACCAGCTCCTTAGGGCATCAAATAATCTCCACTTCATGGGCTTAGACCAAAGAATGAAACTCAAGATCTGTAAATTGAATACTATGCACATCCATTAGCTTCTCCTTTCAAATGTCACAGCAGTCGCTTCACCGAACCGGACCAATTCAATAAGCTACCCTCACCACATTTCAGCAAACCAACTGATTGGAGTGCTAAAGTAAGGATATTGATGATTTTCTTTGCTTAAACTAAGAACTTTCTTTTTGACATGATTCCCGGCAAACTGTACTATCACATCTGTAAAGTATCAACAGGTAATTTCGTTCCCTCAAAGGATTTAATCAATTCCCTCTCAAAACACCCAAAAGCCAGTTTTTTTAACCCTCATAAATTCTTGTTTGGGGTGTGTCGATTCATAGAAACTTTCATTTTTATTCATATCATACTGAATATCTTAGAAATCACAAGAACCAGAGGTACTAATTTTGTCCTCAGCGAATATTTATTAATCTTAATCAACAACCTTTCTTCTTGTCTTACAAATACCCTCCTCCGGGTCATTTGATATGTTCTTCCTTTCTTGATCTATAAATCAATATTTCATCCAAATAAACAATCACAAATTTACCTATGTAGGGATTTATGACTTCATTCATTAGTCTCATAAATATACTTGGAGCATCGGTAAGACCAAATGGCATAACAAGCCACTCATAAACCCCTCATTAGTATTAAAGGTTGTTTTACATTCATCTCCTTTCCTTATCCTCATCTGATGATAACCACTCTTGATATCAATCTTATAAAAGTACTTAGATCCATACAAACAATCAATCAAATCATCTATTCTTGAAAGAGGAAACCTATACCTGATGGTAATATTTTTTATTGATCTTGAATCTGTGCACATCCTCCAATATCCTTCTTTCTTTGGCATTAATATAGCAGGTACTACACATGGGATACGAGTTTCTTTTATCAAACCTTTGTTCAATAGTTCTTGCACTTGCTTCTTTATCTCTGCATTTTCTTGTGGAGTCATCTTGTAGGAAGCTTTGTTTGGAAAACTTGCACCATGTATTATTCAATATGATGAATAATACTCCTAATAGGTGGAACCTCATTGGGAAACTCATCACCACTATATTATCATACTCTTCCAACATTTTTTTGTATCTCTTGAGGCAGATCATTCAACTTGGTTGTCGTCATAACAACTCTAGTTCTGATTACTAGTGTAAAACCCATATTTTCCTCTTTCATTGTACTCAAAAATTCCTTCTCACTCACCATCAAGACATTGGGACTAGTCACTTTTCCATCTTCTTCTTTCAAAGGTAGCAAGGTATTCTTTATCCCATATTTTTCAATAGTATAAGTGTTTTATCTCTCATCATGAATAATTTTCTTATCATATAGCCAAGGCCTTCCCAATAGCACATGACACACATTCATTGGTATTAAATCATAAATACCCTTATCTTTATAGGTTTCAATTTGAAATTCTACCCAACATTGTTCATTTACTAACACTTTTTATCCTTTATTGAGCCATGAAACCTTATATGGAGTTTGATGTGGAATTCTTTTCAACCCAAGCTTCTCTATAATCTTTACGTAAACTAAATTATTAGTGCTACCTGAATCAATAACCATTTTGCAATATTTACTTTGAGATTTACATGATGTCTTGAACAAAGTCTTTCGTTGGGAAGGTTCTTTCTCCTTGGGTGGTTTGATCATCACTCTTCTCATCAAAAAACTCTCCAACTTCAGTTTCTTCTACATGGGATGGAGATCCTACACCTTCTTCTTTTGCTTGGACTACTTGATTTCTACCCTCACTCCTTGAGTTTCTTGCTTGAGGATTTTCTAGACATTCCTAAAACCTGTGATGTACAAAATTATTACATTTGAATCATTTACTAGTAAATCCACTACCTCTTTGTGTGTTTCCACCCCTAGAATAAGGCAGATTTATTTGGAAACTTGTACCGGGTATTAAGTCAATATGATGAATAATACTCCTAATAGGTGGCAACTCATTGGAAAACTCATTCACCACTATATCAGCATACTCTTCCAACATTTTTTTTATCTCTTGAGTCAACTCATTCAACTTGGTTGTTGTTATAATAGTTCTAAGTCTGATTACTAGAGTAAAAGCCATATTTTCCTCTTTCATTGCATTCAAAAATTCCTTCTCATTCACCATCAAGACACTAGGACTAGTCACTTTTCCATCTTCTTCTTCTTTCAAAGGCAACAAGGTGTGCTTTGTCCTAGATTTTTCAATAGTATGTGTTTTGTCTCCCATCATGAATAGTTTTCCTATCATATTTCCAAGGCCTTCCCAATAGCACATGACACACATCCATTGGTATTACATCACAAAGAACCTTATCCTTATAGGTTCCAATCTGAAATTCTACCCAACATTATTCATTTACTAACACGTTTTATCCTTTATTGAGCCATGAAACCTTATATGGAGTTTGATGTGGAATTCTTTTCAACCCAAGCTTCTCTTCCATCTCTATAGAAACTAAATTATCAGTGCTACCCGAATCAATAACCATTTTGCAACATTTACCTTGAGATTTACATGATGTCTTGAACAAAGTCTTTCTTTGGGAAAGTTATTTCTACTTGGGTGGTTTAATTAGCACTCTTCTCATCAACAGACTGTCCAACTTCAGATTCTTCTATAGGGGGTGAAGATCCTACACTTTCTTCTTCGACTTGGACTACTTGATTTCTACCCTCACTCCTTGAGTTGCTTGCTTGAGGGTTTTCTAGACATTCCCAAATCCTATGACCTACAAACTTATTGCATTTGAAGCATTTACTAGTAGATCCACTACCTCTTTGTGTGTTTCCACCCCTAGAATAAGACAACTTTGTTTTCCAAACTTGCAACTAGTATTAAGTCAATATGATGACTAATACTCCTAATAGATGGCGGCTCATTGGGAAACTCATTCACCACTATATCAACATACTCTTTCAACATGTTTTGTATCTCTTGAGGCAGGTCATTGAACTTGGTTTCTATCATAATAGTTCTAGGTCTGATTAGTAGTGAAAAACCCATATTTTCCTCTTTCACTGCATTCAAAAATTCCTTCTCACTCACCATCAAGACACTAGGACTAGCCACTTTTCCATATTCTTCTTCTTTCAAACGCAACAAGGTATGCTTTCTCCCATCTTTTTCAATAGTATAAGTTTTTTGAATCCCATCATGAATAGTTTTCTTATCATATTTTCAAGGCCTTCCCAATAGCATATGACACACATCCATTGGTATTATATCACAAAGAACCTTATCTTTATAGCTTCCAATTTGAAAGTCTACCCAACATTGTTCATTTACTAACACTTTTTATCCTTTATTGAGCCATGAAACCTTATATGGAGTTTCATGTGGAATTATTTTCAACCCAAGCTTCTCTACCATCTCTATGGAAACTAAATTATCAGTGCTACCTAAATCAATAACCATTTTGCAACATTTACCTTGAGATTTACATGATGTCTTGAGAAAATTATTTATTTGGGTAGGATCTTTCTCCTTCGGCAGTTTGATCAACACTCTTCTCATCAACAAAGACTCTTCAACTTTAGGTTCTTCTACATGGGATGGGTATCCTACACTTTTTTCTTCTACTTGGACTACTTGATTTCTACCCTCACTCATTGAGCTTCTTGCTTGAGGGTTTTCTGGACATTCCAAAAACCTATGACCTGTAAACTTATTGCATTTGAAGCATTTACCAATAAATCCACTACCTCTTTGTATGTTTCCACCCCTAGAGTAAGGTCTTCTTCCTCTTAATCCACCTCTTGGATTATGTGATTGTTCTTGGAAAGGAATTGGTTTTTAATTTTCTTTCTAAACTAAATTTCTTCCTCCTTGTTTTCCTCCACCTTTGAAATTTCTGCCTCTACCCCTATTTTTTTGAGTTTTTTTCTATTCAACTTATCTTCTACTTTTAGAGAAAACTAGTAACACTATTCTATTGTCCTTGGTATGGTTAGGCTAAGTTCATCTTGAATATTGTATCTTAAACCATTGAGATATCTTCCTTTCTTCTCCATGTCTTATTCCTCACATCCAGACCTAATGGTTAATCTATAAAACTCCTTCGTATACTCTTTAATACTCATCTCTTTTTATTTCAGTTTGTAACTTCTTGAAGAGGTTAGTTTGATAGTCACTAGGAAGAAATTTTGCCTTAATTTTTTCTACAATTCTATCCCAAAATTTAATTTTATGCTTACCTTTATTTCTCCTCTTATATTGTATGAAATCCCACCAAAGAGTTGCATGGCCCTTCAATCTGGTACAAGCAAATTTCACCTTGTTTTCATCAGGAACATTCTCATGGTCAAAGTATTTCTCCAATTTTGTAACCCAATCAATAAGTGTTTCTCCATCTAAATTTCTTGCATAGGTAGGGATCTCTGTTGGGAAAATGTGTCTCAACCTTGCAATTATATATATTTATTGATAGGATGTATGTTGGTGTGTGGAAACTGATCATGCAAAGATTGTACACTCAAGGTTTATTCCCGATGACACGTCAAGGTTTTTTTCTTGCTAACAAATCAAGGTTTTTTCGTTAACACGTCAAATGAAAAATGAGCTTGTAAAACCCTAATTCTAGAAGGTTCCAAAAATATTGTTATAAGCGGGTGGGATGTATGTAGATGATGGTGTATTCTAAGAGTCTGATAGTGGTTGTGGTGTCTGTTGATGTCTGGTAGTGATACTCCTATGAGAAGCTTGCTCTGCAAGGATATTGTAATCTTTTGATTTCTAAATAATATTGGGTGACTTTTGGAGTGTGGCGTTTTTTTCTTGAAAGGGTTTTCTCCACGCAAATTATTGTGTTTTGGTATGCATGATACTTGTGTTTATTTTTGTTTAAGTTTTTGTAACTATTAAAGATTTTTAAAATTTTTACATTATTATCCTCTCAAGGTTAGTGTAGGAAGTTGTTCTACTACCTTAGGTTCCTTACAAGTGGTATCAGAGCTTGATCACCTTTGGTTTCAGTTGTGGGTTGTTGGGTTTTTTGAACTAATCCAGATTTGAGTGGAAGCTTGTGTAGAAGACACTTTGTTATCTTGTTGTAATAATTTTCAGATGGCAAGTTCATCAAGGAGAATAGAGGTGGATAAAGTTTTTAGAATTTTTTTTGAGATGTGGAAGCTAAAGAAGGAGGATCTTTTGATAGATCGAGATCTGTGGGATGTTGTTGATGAGAATGTTTCAAGGCTTGTAGATCCTACTCAAGCTACTCAATATGATCTTATGGACCATAAATCCTGTTGGCATATGGATTGTAGGTGTTGTCAATGATGGCAACCTAAGTCATGCATCTGATCTACAATATAGTTTTGGTTTACACTAGTAGAACAGAGTGAAGAACAAGGCATTCAATTATAGGCATAAAAGTTGATCTAAATACCTCACCGGACTATTATTTTGGGTTGTGGATCTTCGAGGAAGGTTTGTTGATATTTTTATTAGCTTATTCGAGAAGTATACTGATGCGCATTCATTGGTATGTGATCTAGGAGATCCAATACATTAATATGTTGATTATCTGTGCTTGAAGGCCGACCTAGTGAATATAGCAATCGTGGATGTAGAAGGATTAATTAATTAAATTTTTTCTTGCTCGATTATGTTTGTTTGGGTCCTCTCTTTGTCTTAACCAACTTTGGAGGATGTGCATAAATAATTAGTGGTGGATCTGGCTGACAGTTGTAAAGAACTTAATGTTTTATCAAGTCAACATAAGAATGTTCAAATCCCTGATAGCAGATATATATATGAGATCGGTTTTATCATTTTGATAATAGAAGAGTGTGAGATAACAACATAGCGAATGTGTAGTGTGAAATTCAGTAGAGTAATAGTGCGAATTTGTCTATGTGTGATGCAAATAGCAAAAAATAGCAGAGCAGAGCATAGCAAAGTGTAGAGTCAGAAAGAAGATCCAGAATCAAATCTATGAGCTTCACCAGAACTGTAACCTGGCATGAATAGATGCTACTATTTTAGTTCATCCTTCAAATGGTTTTAGTCTGAACTTTTGTAAGGTAGTGAGCCTTCCCTTTTGAGCAGTGAGCTCTAGGAAGTGTGTTTGAATGCAAGTGCATTATCTTTTGTAAAAATTTATTTGAGTACTCAAATTGTGGATTAACCTCCACCGTGGTTTTTTCCCTAACAGGGTTTCCACGCAAAATCCCCGTGTTATGGTGTTATGAATGTTTCCTTTGAATTCTTGCATCTTTCTTTTAATGTATGGTTTGAGTTTCAGATTAATAAAGTTAAGATTTGTTGAACACTAATTCACCCCCCTCTCAGTGTTCCCTTGAGTCCAACAATTGGTATCAGAGCATCTAGTTCCTTGGAAGAAGTTTAGCAGCTTGAGGTGAATCTTGGAATGTGATGGACTCTGGTAGTCTTCAATAGTAGCTTTTGGTGGCACTTGATGACCTTGATCAGTCTAAAGAAGAAGTTCAAGAATTAAAATCAAATCTTAGGGATGCTAAGAAATTCATTCAGTCATTGAAGGATCAGATTGTTAAATCCAAGGAGAAAAGGAAGGATCTCTGTGATCAGATCAAGCAAAAAGAGAGTGAAAACATGGATGATGCTCACTTGAATCAAACCTTGAAGGAAATAACTGAAGAATGTGAAAAGCTTACTAGAGAAAATGCTACCCTAAAGCATGAGATGGAATCTATGATGATGAAGCTGACTAAAGAGATTGAAGAAAGGAAGAAGAATGAGGAGAATCTTGCTCAACCCTTAAAAGAGAAATCTAATGAACACAAAAGAATAAATGAAGAATTCACTTAGTTGGAAAGTGAACTACAACGATTCAGAAACAATGGAGAATAACTTGGTAAACAAATTTGTATTCTCAGAAATGAACTTACTACTACAAATGAATACAAGGATAAGTTTAAGATCAGTTCAGTGAAGCTTGATGAGCTCACTCAAGGACAAAAGAGTGGAAATGATAATAGAGGTATTGGATATGAAAAGGGAGAAAGTTCCAAACTTAGACAAAATAATTTTAGACAAGGAAACCTAATGAACAAAGGTGGAAGGTATCCAATAAGACAACTTAATGCTCAAAAATTTAATGGATACTATTTTTCTTGCAATAAGTTTGGACATATGGCTATTTAGTGTAGAAATTATATGAAGTCAAGAGATTCATCCTTTTCTGGTCAGTGTTCCAATTGCAAAAATTTTGGTCATAAATCAAATGAATGCAAAAATATGTCAAACTACTATGTCAATAGAAAGATTGTTGAATGTTACACATGTAGAAGATTTGGACATATTTCTAATCAATGAAAACCAAGAAGAAATCAATGGAATGATTGGTCTGGACAAGGAAGTATTGTGTGCTACAATTGCAATAAGTTTGGTCACATTGCAAGATTCTATAGAAATAAAAATGTGGATAGAATAGGTCCGGTATATAGAAGTAGAAACGTACAGGAAGATGACAAAGGAAAAGGAAAAGTGACTACAAATGAGATGAAGAAGACATGGGTAAGGAAGAATGATTCTAATGCTGGAAATGGTTATGTACCGGAACCTGCTTCCGATAAATTCTTCCGGTAATTGATTTCAGGCCACTAGCCTAGGGGGAGTTTTTCAAGAAAATATTTCCTCCCCTATCTATGGATGGTACCAGAACACGAATAACATTCAAGAAGGTGTATTTATGGTGTGCAAATTTTTTGGAGAACTTTCACAAGGAAATTCAGAGAATTCATAGGTCCGTAGAAGAATTTCTCTGTTGCTATCTGAGAAAATAGAGCACCCGAAAAACTTAGGGCAAATGCATTTATTGCACGTGTGCGAGCTATAAAAGTCAAGTTGAAATCATGATTTGCCACTTTCCATCGAAGAAGAAAAAGAGAACACTTGGTAGAATAATTTTGAAGTAGTGAAATCGATTCATCGGTAATTCTCAAAATTTATCAGGTATTTCAGTTGTTTTTAGAATTTTCATATAATTTGGTGTGCGGTTGTTAAACCTGAGTATGAAAAGAAAAATGGAAAAAATAAATAGGTCAATCATTTTGGACGAATACAATAGTGGAAATATTAGGTCCATGAGGAATCTATTATTACCAATGAATTGAAGCAATTGAGTGAAGCCAAACATAGGAATTTGGATATTTGGAATGAGTTTCCGTACTTTGAGAACGCAAAATTTGTTAAATTCATCTTTAGTAGATTGCATGTTGATACTTTAAATTTGGACAAACCCTACATCATCTCAAAGGAAATAGGTCATCCTTTCAGGTTTGATACTCTGATTATATGTTTAGTAATGTATTTCTTAAATTGTTTGCCAAAACTCGACAATGTGGTGTGGAAAGAAAATGAACCATTATGCAAACAAATACACTCATATTCTAGGAGATTGACTGATTGGGATCTAGAATTTGAAAATTTCTTTAAGAGTGTGCTTGGAAAGTGTAGTTCAGTCAATATTTCCCTTATGGTAAGAACAATTGAAGTTGGTTCCTCTTCCGGTGGCATGGATAAAAAGAAAAAAAGAGAAAAAGAAGTTGTTGAATACAACCCCCCAGAATGCAAAGCTCCCAGAATTGAGGGAAAAGTAAAAGAAAATGAAATTGTGGATATTCCAGACAAAGAATCTAATGAAGAAATTGAGGATCCACAAAAAATGAATCAGAACCAGAAAAAGCTAGTGAGGAGGAAGATGACCTGACAAAGGAAAAGCTATAGCAGCTTATTCAAGAAGAAGGTGGAATGCAAAAAATCGCTAGGTTATGGTCTATTAGACCATCATATGATCAAGATATGATTCTGAGTGTACTAAATACTCATGTTGAGCATTGCAAGATCAAATTGGAAATTTTGCAAAACATTCTACTTGAGGAAATGATTGAATGCAATAAACAAACAATGAAATTTGAGGATAAAGACAAAGAAGAAGGTGAAGTTATCTCTCATTTGAAGGAGTAATTTAGAGTATCACTTACCAAAATAAAGAAGAAAATGATTTTTTTGAGGCAATGCATAAATTCAGCTGATAACATCTACAAGTATTGCATCCGTTGGCCCCATGCTGTTAGTAATTACAAAGAGAAATTGGAACAGATTGAAACAGAGTTGAATGGCATTGGAAAAGGCTTTGACATGTTTCAAGATCAGGATGGCACCATCATGAAAAGAATTCGGGAGCTACAGTCTGAACACACCAAAATTCAATTCACCAAGAACACACTTGTGGATAATTTTTGGAAGGTGAAGGATCTAACCAAATGCATATTGGAGCAGATGGTAGAGATACTAAGGAAAGGTGACAAACTGGAAGAAGAAATTACAATTCCAGAATCTTTAACTGAAATTGTCAACAAAACATCGAAAAAAAGAAGTTTGATCATTATCATTGGGATCACAATAGATGCTTGGAAGAAATTCCTTCTGGAAATGAAGAAAAATCATAAGATAATTTTCTAAAGTAGCAGTCAGTTGTTTTCAAAATTTTGAAATTTTGATATGAGGGGGAGAATTGTCAGCATATATATTCTGAAGTTTTGGAGATTTTGAACACATGTTTTGTCTTTTTGGAATATGGTTTCTATGCTTTGTCATTGATGTCAAAGGGGGAGAGAGTGTTGTGAAAAATGTCTCATTAATCCTAAGGGGAGCTATGTTTTGAAATATTTTTGAAGCATAGGGAGAGAGAGAGTAGTTTGGTAGCGTTCTTATAATGATTTTGACACTTAGTCATTTTTTCACTAAGTGTTGCCATTAATGCCAAATGGTAAGATTTTTGGCATATGGCTTGTAAGTGTTGTGATTGATGGAAACCTAAGTCATGCATCCAATCTACAGTATAGTTTTGGTTTAAACCGACATAACAAAGTGAAGAATAGGGCATCCGATTATAGGCATAAAAGTTGATCTGAATACCTCACTGGACTATTATTTTGGGTTGTGCATCTCTGAGGAAGGTTTGTTGATGTCTGTATCACCTTATTTGAGAAGTATACTGATGTGCATTCACTGGTATGCAATCTAGGAGATCCAGTACATTAATCTATTGATTATCTGTGCTTGAAGGCCGACCCGACGAATATAGTAATCATGGATATATAAGGAATAATTAATTAAATATTTTCATGCTCGATTATGTTTGTTTGGGTCCTCTCTTTGTCTTAACCAACTTTTGAGGATGCACATAAAGAATTAGTGGTGGATCTAGTCAACAGTTGTAAAGAACTTAATGTTTTATCAAGCCGACATAAGAATGTTTAAATCCCTGATAGCAGATATATATATATATATATATGAGATTGGCTTTATCATTTTGATAATAGAAGAGTGTGAGATAATGAACATAGTGAATGTGTGGTGCAAAATTCAATAGAGTAATAGTTCAAATTTGTCTATGTGTGATGCAAAGAGCAGAAAAGAGCAAAGCATAGCAGAGCGAAGTGCAAAGTCAGAAAGAAGATCTAGAATCAAATCTATGAGCTTCACCAGAACTATAACCTAGCATGAATAGATGATACTATTTTAGCTCATCCTTCATATGGTTTTAATATGAACTTTTGTAAGGTAGTGAGCCTTCCCTTTTGAGCAATGAGCTCTAGGTAGTGTGCTTGAATGCAAGTGCATTCTCTTTTGTAAAAATTTATTTGAGTACTCAAATTGTGGATTAGCCTCCACCATGGTTTTTCCCCTAATAGGGTTTCCACGCAAAAATCCTTGTGTTATGGTGTTATGAATGTTTCCTTTGAATTCTTGCATCTTTCTTTTAATGTATGGTTTGAGTTTCAGATTAATAAAGTTAAGATTTGTTGAACATTGATTCACCCCCGCCCCTGCCCCCCCCCCGCCCCCCTCTCAGTGTTCCCTTGAGTCCAACAAATACAAGGGTCTAATCAGATTATGCTTGGTAGACTCTATTTTAATTAATTTCCATAAAGAGACCTCTACACAAAAACTATGGAAGAAGCTTAGTGAGATGTATCAGGCCAAATATTTAGTGAACAAGATTTTCTTGAGGAAGAAGTTGTATTCCTTGAGAATGGAAGAGGTTGGATGAATCACAAACCCCTTAGAATATTCAATATGTTGGTGGCTCAATTGGCATTAGCTAGTGTCAAAATGGATGAGGAGAAATGTTAGGTCTTTATTTTTTCTTTGCCTGATTCATGGGATTCTCTTGTTATGGCTATTGTGAGTACTTTTGTTATATTGAAGACTGAAGATGTGGTGGGTTCTTTGCTTTCTGAAGAGATGAGGAAGAAGGTATCCGTCACTACCAAGGAGGCTTTAAATTTTCATGGAATACCTAAGGAAAAAGGAAAGAATAATGAGAAGCATGAAAAATCCAAGTCCAAGGGGAGATCTAAATCTCTTGGAAAGTCCAAAGTTATTTGTTGAAACTGTAGTAAGCCTGGACATGTTCGTAAGGAATGCAAAGAAGAAAAGAAAAAGAAAAAGAAGATATTTGATTCTGATTCCAAGTTTGAGAAGGAAGATAGTGATGCATTCATTGTAGCTTTAGCAACTCGTGCAGGTAATGATGCATGGTTAATTGAATCGGGTGCATCTTTTCATATGACCTTTAATTGAGATTGGTTTTGTGAATATGAATAATTTGATGAAGGTAAGGTGTAATTGGGTGATGATTCTCATTTAGGAATTTTTGTTCGTGGTAAAATTAAATTTAGGTTTCTTGATGGTACAATAAAAAGGATTAATGGTGTGTTGCATATCCCTGGATTAGCACGAAATTTGTTATCTATGAGAAAACTAATAGATGCGGGTGTGCAGGTAGTATTTTCTGATGTAGGATGTAAGAAGGTTAGACGTGCTATGGTGATTGCTAGAGGTCTTAGATATGGGATATTGTATAAGATTGATGCATGCACTATTGAGTGCAATAGTACTTTTCTGAAAAGAAAGTTTGTAGAAGTGAGGGTTTCACCTTTAGTAGATGATCATGGATTTTGGGTACCCAAGGGTGCTCTTTCTTTTGAGGCAAAGTTACCTATAGAGAAAACTATGTTATGACACGATAGACTTGGCCACATTGGAGAAAAGGGTCTAAGGACCTTGAAAAATAAAAACCTTGTTGAAGGTTTGTTTGATTGTGATCTTGAACTCGATTTCTATGAGCATTGCATTTATGGAAAACAAAACTGCGTTCAATTTTACTCAAGTTCTCATAAATCTTGTGGTGTATTGGATCTATTCATTCTGATGTATTTGGTCTTGTAGATGTTCCTTCAATTGGTAAATCCACATATTATGTTTCATTTATTGATGATTACAGTAGAAGAACATGCGTATATTTTGTAAAGAGTAAATCTGAAGTTTTCAATTGATTTAAAGAATTTAAAGCAATGGTTGAGCTGCAAACTGGAAAGAAAATAAAATATTTGAGGATTGATAATGGCGGTGAATTTTGCTCTAATGATTTTGATAGATTATGTAAAGATTGTGGTATTCATATACAAAATAAAAATTTGTATTCTCCACAACAGAATGGAGTTGCAGAAAGAATGAACATGGCACTAATGGAGAAGGCTAGGAGTATGTTGAGTGGTTCTGGCCTAGAACAAAGGTTTTAGGCTGAAGTTATTGCCACTTCCTGTTACTTTATTAATAGGTCTCTTACATCATCTCTTGTTGATAAGATTCATACAGAGGCATGGTCGGGTTGCAAGCCTTCATTAAGACATCTTAGAGTTTTTGGTTAATGCGAGGCATATGCACATGTGCCAAAGTAGAAGCAAACAAATTTTGAGAACAAGGCTATGAAATGTATCTTCATCGGATATAGTTATGGTGTGAAAGGATACAAGCTTTAGGATCATGTTGCACATAAGGTAATGCACAGTAGAAGTGTTATTTTAGAGAAAGTAAGCCTTCTTCTATTATATTGCAACCAAAACAAAGTAAATAGGAAGATGGAATTCAATTTCATTTTATAGCTGAGAAAGTTGAATTGAGGCCCAAGGATAGACAAGAAGTTGAGGAGAGCTCATCTAACTCTAGGTCTTTAGAAGAGGAGAAAGAACCTCCAACTTAGCTTGTTTGTAGGTCTACAAGGCATAGAAAGTGACCTGAAAGGTATTCACCTGATGATTGGAGATGTATTTTTGTTTTGAAGACTAACATGGATGAACCCAGATCTATAGAAGAGGCACTAGGTATGAATGATCCAAAACCCTAGAATATTGTTATGGATGAAGAAATGACATCTTTGAAAAAGAATAATACAAGGGATGTTGTACCATTGCCTGAAGGATGAAAACATGTTGGTTGTAAATGGGTGTTCAAGGAAAAGATTGGTTCACATGGAGGTATTGAGAAGTACAAAGCAAGGTTGGTTGTGAATGGTTACTCTCAAGTTGAGGGTGTTGATTATGGTGAGATATTTTCTCCTGTTACAAAAATGAAATCCATTAGATTTTTTCTTTCTATTGCTTCTTCTTATGATTTAGAGGTTGAGCGAATGGATGTGAAAATTGATTTCCTTAATGGTGATTTGGAGGAGGATATTTATATGACATAGCTAGAGCACTACGTGGTGAAAGGAAAAGTAATTTGGTTTGCAAATTGAAGAAATATTTGTATGGCTTAAAACAAAGTCCTAGGATGTGGTACCAAAAATTTGATACATATGTGTTGAATTTGGGATTTGACTGTTCTAAATTAGATCATTGTATTTATTATAAAACGATGGTGATCGTTTCCTATTTATTGCATTATATGTTGATGATATGTTATTTATTGAAGAGGGAAAGGTATGATTTTAGAACTAAAATCTTAACTTGTTGCTAGATTTGAAATGAAAGATCTTGGTGTAGCTAAACACATTCTTGGGATGGAAATTAAAAGAGATGGTGTGAACAGAAAGCTATGGCTTGGACAAAGCAAGTATGTCAACTCAATTTTACAGAGGTTTGATATGCAAGATTGTAGACCATTGTGTGTTACTATTTCAGTTGGAACAAAGTTATCTATTTCAGATTTTCCAACATCTACATTAGATATGGAAGACATGAGAAGAGTGCCTTACCAAAGTGCAGTTGGAAGTTTGATGTATGCTATGGTTTGTACTAGACCAAACATTGCTCAAGCAATGGGAATTCTTTCCAGATATATGTCTAATCCTAGTAGAGTACATTGGGATCCAGTTAAAAGAGTCTTAAGATATTTGTGGGGTACCTCATATTATTCCATATGTTATCATAGTAATATAACTTAAGGGAATATTTCCCTTGATATTCATGGTTATGTGGATTTAGACTGGGTAGGTGATTTTGATACCATAAAATCAACCAATGCTTATGTTTTTACTTTATTTGGTGGTGCAATTATTTGGATGAGTAAGCGATGGGATGTGGTTTCTTTGTCCACTAATGAAATACAGTATATGGTAGCTACTCATGCTTGTAAAGAATCCATTTGGCTTAAGAGACTGTGTTCAAATATTGGAATAAAATGAGGTGTAGTGATAATTTATTGCGACAGTCAGAGTGCGATATGTCTAGCCAAGAACCCAATGTTTCATTCCAGGGCCAAGCACATTGATGTACAATAACATTTTGTTAGAGATATGGTCAAATATGGCAAGGTGAATTTGGTTAATTAGAGACTTTGATGAATGTTGTTGATTCTTTAAGTAAGCCTGTGAGCACAAAGAAGTTCAGATGGTGTTCAAAGACTGAGAATTTTGGCCCCTAGCAATTAGAGATAATGGTGACACCCTTCCATTGTCCTTGCAAGGTGTTCGACATGTGGGAGATTTCTTGGGAAAATGTGTCTCAACCTTGTAATTATATATGATTTATTGATAGGATGCATGTTGGTATGTGGCGACTGATCATGCAAATACTGTACACTCAAAGTTTTTTCTCGCTGACACATCAAGGTTTTTTCCTGCTGACACATCAAGGTTTTTTTTTAACACATCAAATAAAAAATGACCTTGTAAAACCCTAATTCTAGAAGGTTCCAAAATTTTTTTTATAAGCGAGTGGGATGTATGTAGATGATGGTGTATTTTGAGAGTCTAATAGCAGTCATGGTGTCTCTTGATCTCTGCTGGTGATACTCCTTTGAAAAGATTTCTCTACAAGTATATTGTAATGTTTTGATTTCTAAATAATATATTGGGTGGCTTTTAGAGTGTGGGGTTTTTCTCCCTTAAGGGTTTTCCCCATTTAAATCATTTTGTTGTGGTATGCATGATACTTGTGTTTAAGTTTTTATAACTATTAAAGATCTATAAAAGTTTTGCATTATTATCCTCGCAAGGTTAGTGTAGGAAGTTGTTCTACTACCTTAGATTCCTTACAATCTCTACCTTTGGCTTGGACCCTTGTCCCATGATTACCTTGAGCAATCTATCTATTCCTCCATCTGCAAGCTCTTCAACCTCTTCTTCTTCTTATTCTTTAGGTGCTTATGGATCATCCTCTCTATCACTCACATCTCATGTGATGAATCCTCTTATCTAATTTTCCTCTACTACTATGATTCTAACATCCTAATTCACTCTTAGATTCCTTAAATCTCTTTAAGAATGATATCTCTCATCTAGATACCTCCTCTTCCATTTCCTCTCATTCCTCTTCTAGGTGGAATTTTGACTTCTCAATGCAACTTACCAACACACAATCAAGTATTTCTTATCTCTTTCAGATACCAAACTTTATTTGATACCAAATTGATGCAAAGGGAAAGGAATTTGTAGCAAAAGTACAATGATTAGTGACTTCTTTGACAAATTGTCTCTTCCTACTAGTCTTTCTTTTTGACAAATTAAATGGGACAATAATTTTTGTGGAAGTTATAGGGAATCTAATCACACTTTCAAATACAATTTATGGAGATACAACTCCTCCTACAATGGCACCCTCCAAAATGAAACAAAAGGCCCTCAAAACAGACTGTTAACAGTCCTAATTAGCCCTCCAAGTTGCCAAAATTGAGCTTTTTTGAAATAATGACCTCACACATGCAAATTTGGTACAAAATCTATTTTAACACTTAAATTTTGTTACCAAAGACATACTGATCAAATTTTATCAATTGGATAAGCGTATTTCTCCCAAAACTCAAATTTCTTGCTTAAAACCCTAGGTAGGGTTTTGATAGGGCAGAAAGTGAAAAAATTCATTTCTGATTGAATATCCACTTTCAATACCTCAAATAAAATGAATTAGGTCTGTATAAACCCTTAACAACTCCAAAAAAAAGAAAAACGAACGAATAACTCCAAAGTATACTTGTTTTGCAAAAATGGAGGTCTAAAACACTAGTAACACCCTACCAACATACCTACAACAAAAACTCCATTATGTTTCTTTCCAGAATGACATCCAACTCATTTTTCCATATTTTTCAAAGTTAAACATCAGCCTAACTACTTACCTCATCCTATGTAAACCCAAGTTACAAATTAAGCATTTCAAAACCCTTAATTAGGTACTTGGGGTTGAGTAAAAACACCAAAAAATGAATTTTATGACTAATTATTTGTCCAAACTTAAATGAAATCCTCCTAACTTATGATTAAACACCTAACACTGTATTATAATGCAAATATATAACAATAGAAAATGATGCTCCTGCATCAATGGGAAGCTCTAGTCTTTGCCACTTAATATTTTCTTGAAACCATAGGTTTATAATCAGTACTTGATTATAGTTTACCCAAAGTTTACATTAAATATTAAATACTCTCATGATTATATTTAAGTACTAGCATGAAGGGGTGATGATAGAATGGATGATGGAATAAGAAGATTCATGTTGTAACATGAGAGATAATATTTTGTGAAAATATCATAAGAAATAGCTAGAGGATACAACTAAGGAGAAGGCACTACATGAAAGGTAATGTTAGTGGGATTATTGTGTCCTATATTATTTAAAGATCCAAATTAGATACGATGCATTGTGATGTGTGTCAAAGAGTAGGAAAGTATACCACAATAGATGGTATTCCCTTGCAACCAGTATTAGCACAAGCCCCATTTGAGAAATCAATAATAGATTTTATTGGACCTATTGATCCCTGATGAGAGCCAATTGTGTCCCATTTTATGGCACATTTTAGCCTATTTCATATACCTTCAAATCCACTTCCACATTCCATTTCTGTTCCATATCATACTATTTCCCCATTTTATGTTGCATATGATTAAATATGTATAAGTGGTATTTAATAGAGGTTTGGATAAAATATGGAAATTAATGATTGGTTGTCTTTACTAATAAGCATTGCAATTTTCAGACTTGAGAAATAAAGTTTGTAGCTTGTAGATCAGAAGAACTTCTTGTCACCTTTTATGTAGAATATCTTCCTGTCATTTTCTGGTCAGGAGCTTTTGTGTATTACCTTTTGACCAAAAAATTATTTACATTTTCTTTTCAAAGATGATGTCGGTATCCAAGGTGGCATCGACTACCTCTTTGGTGTTGATTTTGCATCCAACGGTGGCCTTCCTTCAATCATTTCAATACATGTACTCACACATGGCTATCAAATCTGCCACATGCTTTTTGTTGTCATGTTGATGGAGAAATATTTTCATTGGCATTTTTATGCGCATTTTCATTCACGTGGATTCATTCCCAGAAATAGAATTTATGATAACAACTATGCTTTCTAGTTGTACGAAGGAGATGTGTTTTCCAAATCGTGAGAAGACTAAATATTATACGTTGCCAATTTATAGATTGTTTTTATCAAATAGATCTATGGTTAACCAAACCATATTATTTGTTTCTTTTAGCTTGTTGGACGCAGGTAAAAAAAAACTTAATATTTTTTTGTACTTAGTAAGTTACAAGCTACATATATATGAGCAATGTAGACAAATTGTTGGAGGGCGATTTTCTGTATTATCTTTGTGAAATAAAATATTATTCTGTTGATCCATCCAATGTAAAAAGGCATTTTATTTCCACTCACCTTGCGAACTAGAGGAAGGGTGCACTCTTGGAATGCTTGGTGAGGTTGTTGCATGTTTGAAATAGTTAGAATTTATATTTTGTGTGATTTAATTTTCTGAAATGTTTTATTTCTATGCGATTTAATTTCTTGTGTTTTATTTACAATCTGGTTTAAAACTGATTTTCATTGGATAATCATTTCAGCTATTAATCTTCTGTCGATGTTGTTGTGTTCATTTGAATCATAAAGTGTGAGTTATATTTTGATTTATAAAAGAGTTTTCTGTTGTCTGAGATAGTTCCTGTCACTATTGTTCCCACCACAGTTGCTAGCACAATTCCTATCACGCTTTTGATAGAAAGACATAATAGGAAAGTTGAACCAGATTTTCACTAGGAAATTTAGTGTGTTCTAGTTGCATCCATCCCCACTCAATTCACTGCTTTCCTCCCTTAGGTATACTGCCACAACACTTCTCGCAAGCTACGATCCTCGGGTTGAAACTCTTAGACCAAGCTGAAATCCTTCGTATTATTTACCCTATTTTTGTCTATCACTTTGGCATTGTTGTCGGGGAGAGGTTTTAAAGGCTAGAAAACCTAGTGGGTTAAGTTAGGACCGATGTGTTAGGTTGAAAGCTTGTGCAATTGCTAGCCTTGCCTGGTGATTAGTCCTAATTTGTGTTGTTTAAATCATATAGATGCATTGTTAGAATTTGTAGGTAGATTTTATAAAAAAAACCATATATATATATCCACACCAGTTGTTGTGAGTAAATTGATAGAAAGAAGAAATTTTGAAGAAACAACATAAATACAATAAAAATGTTGCATTTTTAGAGCAGTTCAAACACATCACTTTTCAGGGAAAAATACTTCAAAAATGAAGAATTTGAAGGCCACGCAAGGGGTGCTGCCGCTTGAGCCCCGCTTTCATTTTTTTTTTTAAAAGAAGAAATTGGTGGGGGAATTGCGCCGAAACAAAGTGATATTTTAATAGCCCCTCTACCTAATGGATGCAACTTAGATAATATTGATCTTCCAATACCATTGTCACAAAAATCCATAGATGTTATTTCCATATTTGAGCAAGAACAAATAATTGATGAATTTTTAGGACAATGGAATTTTGAAAATGATGAGTTGACCACTTGTTCTAAATGTTGCAAGGAAGAAGTTGAGTGCACGTGCAACATTGTTAAAGAGGACATGGTGAAGGAGATAGATGATGTAAGCTAGCCTCGACAAAACAAAGGTGAAAGTGAGAATGTATTCTTTGTAACACAAGAACAACTTCACACATCCAATTGCGAAGATCGAGGTATGAATGATGATTTTGAAATTTATTATAATTCTATTGGATTTGAAAGGAAATATGTTTCTTCACAAAATGATTCCCCATCTAGTATGGATGGTGAATGGCATAATAAATGCTCAACAACCATACCCATCCCATATAGTACCATCTCCACCATATCCATCTTATATATTACCATCTTTACCATCTACTGTATATACCAAACAACTTTTACCATTGTCATTATCTCACCCACCATTTGCCCCAACATATCCACCAAGGGAAATTGAAATTCCTAATAAATTACTATTATCTAATAAGGTGGTTCAATCTGCATATAATAATGAGGTTTCATTGATCCCTGTACATTTTATTAATATGCATGAAATTGGTAAATCACAATTGCAATGCATTCACATAGCTAAAGGATGTGATTTTTGTTTAATTGTATTTGAAGAAAAAAATGATCTACTACAAGATAATCCACTTAGTTCTTATCATTGAAATGCTACATATGTGTGTTGAAATTAATCATAAAGTAAGAAATGGTGAACAATCGGCCTTAATAATTCAAGATTTGTGTGAGATACATAATGAAATCCTACAAGATCTATCATTTATAAATATACTCAAACATCTCGATCTTGGGAGGCCTATGGTAAAACTATGTATTCCTCACACACTTATTGATCTAGGTCCAATAATTTATTATGATTAAGAAAAACTAGAAGGGTTTGAATGCATTAATGACCATAAAAAACATGCTACAAATGAATGATCATTCATTAAGAATCAATGTATTATTAAATATGCCACTTTTTTTCTTTGGGTCTTCCTAATACCCTCATGATTTTAGAATGTGAAATTAAGTTGGGAGGATCCATATAATTTTGGAAGTCTTTGGTTGATTATTCATTGAACAAGGCTCAAGGTATCCTTAAATATTTCAGTATATTTATTCATTATTTGGATTATCTTAATGATCTCATGCCTTTGTAGTATGAAGTTAAGTTTGGGGGGGGGGGGAAATCCCTTGAATTATGGAAATCATTGATTGATTCTTGGCAATGTCTTCAATGACTATTTATTCTAATAAAACCACTTGTGTGATACTTGGACCAAATAAAGGTATGCATTCTTGTGTTAATTGGAAATGATTTTGTATCATCTCTACACAAGCATTCATTGTAATTATATTCATCCATTTTATTATTATCAAGTATTTATTCATATTAATAACTCTACCTTTCATTTACAAAAATGACTTAACTACTTAATGGTGGAGGTATTAAATGGATGATATTACATTACTATACTTGATCATGAGAATATGGTTACAAGTCTTTTATCATGGTGGCTCGACACCTTTGCACCAGTTTCAATTGATGATGCTTCTCTACATGAGCATCCAAAGACACACCTTGTTGGCCTTGCTAGCTATACATAACACCTCAAGTTTCCTTTTTGCTTCACTATTGGAGATCAAATGAGGAGGGTGTTCAACATTCACAGACACAAGTTCTCTTTGATGTCAACTTTGATGTTGGATCATGTGGAGGATAGTATGCAACTTGGTGTATGTGACACACGATACTATGTTCTTGGCTAATTATTCACAAGCCAAAATCCAAATGCCGCTTGAAGACATGCACATAGAGCTTGAGCATATTGCAGATCATCACACTCTGAGTTGAGTATCCACCTACCTAAAGCTGTTTGGACACATTTGACAAGTTGAGAGACTACAATTGGTCTTTCACTATGCAACCTTGTCTATGGTAAGGAAGTTGTATTATTTGCACTCTATATTTTCATACAACTTTGGGAACAATTATGAATATCTCTCATGCTTTCAAGGAAAGGATAGCATAGCTTCATGATATGAATATGATTCATTTCAAGTTGGTCATCATAGAATAATGTGTCTTTCAAAGATTGTAGTCATTGTAAGTAATTCCTTCAACCAAGTGAGTGGGCATGGATTACAAAGTTCTATAGTCTGATTTATGATATGGTGGCATGAGCTAAATGGATCAAGATTGTTTGTAGCAATTGTTCTATGAACTATGCATGGTCAATCTTGATGAAGGTATCTTTCTTATTGGTCATCATTCCAAGTTTTGCATGCAACCCAATTTCAGTAGTGACTTTTTGTGGGGTCATAGAAGGAACTTAGGTTTTCAATGGTGTCACTTCAACTTCCATAGGGTTCTTTCTCTTTGGTCATTATATGCAAGTTATCTAAAAAAAAGGTGTAAAAAACATGAAAAAATGGAAAAAATGAAAAAAGAAATAAATTCTAAACATGAAAACCTTCAGGCGTTGTTAGACAACTACAATTTGAAAACCAATTTTTGGAGGATTGTAGTTGAATAATATTCTTAGTGGTGAAAACTATTTCTACAATGCCACTAAGCAGTAAGTGATTGAAAAGCGGCTTGCCAAAGGTCACCTATCATTATCAAAATTAAAAAATGAAAAAAAATAGAAAAAGAAAAGAACAAAAAGAAGAAAAAATTGCAATAATTTGTGTTATTTCTATGGGATAATCAGTTTGTAGGTATACTCTATTGCTTCAGTGGTTGTCTCGGTACCTCCTAGCACCTCTTGTTGCTCACTTGTGTAAATGTGCTCTTATTTTTGTGGTCCATTTCACTTTGACCACTTTTTGCAAGAGTTACATTTTCAGTTGAGGTGTTAGCAAAAATGAAGAGAGAATTCAGGATACCATCAGTATGCTCCCTAAATACTTCAGTCTGATGGAGATATTTTTAATGTGTGTTGTGGCTATAGTGCTTGTCATAGTTTTTGCTTCCTTCCTAGTTCGAGATTTGTAGTTGCAAAGATACATTGGCTACCCGATTTTGGCGTTAATGGACATGCAAGTTGGTAAAACAAACAATTTTATTTTTCATTATTTTATCTTTTAACTTTATTAATATTTCTTATTCTATTAATCATGTTAGCAAAATTCTAACCTATCCTCTCCTTGTTTCTTGAGGATGATCAACCCTTTAAGTTGGGGGGAGGTCCACCATATTTATTACCTAGATCTTTTCACCCATTATCCTTCATTATTCCATCATAGTCACAGTATCCATTATTTTCGCTTCTCATAATCATTCAAATTGCCTATCATTTCACCCATTTCAAATAGCTCATAAATGCAGGGATAGTCTTTTGTGATACCTCAAATATATGACATTTCCAATAAATAAATTCTATAGAAAAAATGCCAACAAAAAATGAGAATAAACGATGAAAAAAAAAGAAAAAAATGATGAAAAAATAAATATCAAAAGAGGTATGATGAAAAGAAAATTGGAAAAACATAGAAAAGCCATGAAGCTTGTTATATGGAGGTGATGAAAAATTTGAAAGAGAACATGTGATTAAGTATGGGCTATAATAGCAAAGTGGTGAAGAGGAAATCCAAAGTCACAATCCCATGGCTACCCTCTCAGTAACAATGATTGCACGAGGACGTTCAATATGTTAATTTGGGGGGAATTATGAGAGCCAATTGTGTCTCATTTTATGGAACATTTTAGCCTTTTTCATATACCTTCAAATCCACTTCCACATTCCATATCATACTATTTCCCCATTTTATGTTGCATATGATTAAATATGTATAAGTGGTATTTAATAAAGTTTTGGATAAAATGCGGAAATTAATGATTGGTTGTCTTTACTAATAAGAATTGTGATTTTCAAACTTGAGAAATAAAGTTTGTAGCCTACAGATTAGAAGAACTTCTTATCACCTTTTATGTAGAATATCTTCCTGTCATTTTCTTGTCAAGAGCTTTTGTGTATTACCTTTTGACCATAAATTTATTTATGTTATCTTTTCAAAGATGATTTCAGTCTCCAAGGTGGTGTCAACTACCTCTTTGGTGCTGATTGTGCATCCAACGGTGGCTTTCCTTCAACAATTTCAATACGTACTCACACATGGCTATCAAATCTGCCACATGCTTTTTGCTGTCATGTTGTTGGAGAAATATTTTCATTTGTGTTTTTACCCACATTTTCATTCACATGGATTCATTCCCAGAAATAGACTTTATGATAACAACTATGTTTCCCAACTGTACGAAGGAGATGTGTTTTCCAAATCTCGAGAAGACTAAATATTATACACTGCCAATTTATAGTTTGTTTTTTATCAAATATATCTATGGTTACCAAACCATATTATTTATTTCTTTTAGCTTGTTGGCCACAGGCCAAAACAAACTTAATAGTTTCCTGTACTTAGTGAGTTACAAGTTGCATATATATAAGCAGTGTAGACAAATTGTTGGAGGGCGATTTTCTGTATTATCTTTGTGAAATAAAATATTATTCTGTTGATCTATGCAATGTAAAAAGGCATTTTATTTCCACTTACCTTGTGAACCAGAGGAAGGGCCCACTCTTGGAATGCTTGATGAGGTTGTTGCATGTTTGAAATAGTTAGAATTTATATTTTATGTGATTTAATTTTCTACAACATTTTATTTCTATGTGATTTAATTTCTTGTGTTTTATTTATAATTTGGTTTAAAACTGATTGTCATTGGATAATCATTCCAGCTACTGATATTTTGTTGATGTTGGTGTGTTCATTTAAAGCATAAAGTGCGAGTTATATTCTGATTTATAAAAGAGTTTTCTGTTGTCTAAGATAGTTCATGTCACTGTTATTCCCATCATAGTTGCTAGCATAATTCATGTCACTTTTTTGATAGAAAGACATAATAGGAAAGTTGAACCAGATTTTCACTAGGAAATTTACGCGTGTTCTAGTTGCATCCATCCCCACTCAATTCACTGCTTTCCTCCCTTAGGTATACTACCACAACACTTCTCGCAAGCTACAATCCCCGGGTTGACACTCTTAGACCAAGCTGAAATCCTTCGTATTCTTTACCCTAGTTTTGTCTATCATTTTGGCACCATTATCGGGGAGAGGTTTTAAAGGCTGGAAAACCCAGTGGGTTAAGTTAGGACCAATGCGTTAGGATGAAAGCTTGCACAACTGCTAGCCTTGCCCAATGATTAATCCTAATTTGTGTTGTTTAAATCATATAGATGTATTGTTAAAATTTGTAAGTAGATTTTAGAAAGAAAAAAACCATATATATATATCCACACCAGTTGTTGTGAGTAAATTGATAGAAAGAAGCAATTTTGAAGAAACAACATAAATACAATAAAAATGTTGCATTTTCAAAGCAGTTCAAACACATCACTTTTCAGGGAAAAATACTTCAAAAATGAAGACTCTGAAGGCCACGCAAGGGCACTGCCGCTTGACCCCCGCTTTCAAATTTAAAAACAAAAGAAGAAATTGGTTGGGGAATCACGCCGAAACAAAGTGATATTTTAATAGCCCCTCTACCTAATGGATGCAACTTAGATAATCTTGATCTTCCCATACCATTTTCACAAACATCCATAGATTTTATTTCCATAGTTGAGCAAGAACAAATAATTGATGAATTTTTAGGACACTAGAATTTTGAAAATGATGAGTTGACCACTTGTTGTTCTAATTGTTGCAAGGAAGAAGTTAAGTGCACGTGCCACATTGTTAAAGAGGATATGGTGAAGGAGATAGATGATGTAAGCAAGTATCGACAAAACAAAGATGAAAGTGAGAATGTCGTCTTTGTAACACAAGGACAACTTCACACATCCAATTGGGAAGATCGAGGTATGAATGATGATTTTGAAACGTATTATATTTCTATTGGATTTGAAAGGAAATATGTTTCTTCAAAAAATGATTCCCCATATAGTATGTATGGTGAATGGCATAATAAATTATCACAACAACCATACCCATCCCATATAGTACCATCTCCACCATATCCATCTTATATATTACCATCTTTACCATCTACTCTATATACCACACAACTTTTACCATTGTCATTATCTCACCCACCATTTGCCCCAACATATCCACCAAGGGAAATTGAAATTCCTAATAAATTACTATTATCTAATAAGGTGGTTCAATCTACATATAATAATGAGGTTTCATTGATCCCTGTACATTTTATTAATATGCATGAAATTGGTAAATCACAATTGCAATGCATTCACATAGCTAAAGGATGTGATTTTTATTTAATTGTATTTGAAGAACAAAATGATCTACTACAAGATAATCCACTTAGTTCTTCTTATCTACTTAAGGAGTCAAAAATTTAGAAATAATTGACACACATAAGGAAATAATTCAATTTGATTCTAATTTTATCATTGAAATGCTACATATGTGTGTTGAAATTAATCGTAAATTAAGAAATGGTGAACTATCAGCCTTAATAATTCAAGATTTTTGTGAGATACATAATGAAATCCTAAAAGATCGATCATTTATAAATATACTCAAACATCTCGATCTTGGGAGGCCTATGGTAAAACTATGTATTCCTCACACACTTATTGATCTAGGTCCAATAATTTATTTTACGAGTAAGAAAAACTAGAAGGGTTTGAATGAATTAATGACCATACAAAACATGCTACAAATGAATGATCATTGATTAAGAATCAATGTATTATTAAATATACCACTTTTTTTTTTTTGGATTTTCCTAATACCTTCATGATTTTACAATGTGAAATTAAGTTGGGAGGATCCATATAATTTTGGAAGTCTTTGGTTGATTATTCATTGAACAAGGCTCAAGGTATCCTTAGATATTTCACTATATTTATTCATTATTTGGATTATCTTAATGATCTCATGCCTTTGTAGTATGAAGTTAAGTTGGGGGGGAAAATCCCTTGAATTCTGGAAATCATTAATTGATTCTAGACAATGTCTTCAATGACTGTTTATTCTAATAAAACCACCTGTGTGATACTTGGACCAAATAAAGGTATGCATTCTTGTGTTAATTGGAAATGATTTTGTATCATCTCTACACAAGCATTCATTTTAATTATATTCATCCATTTTATTATTATCAAGTATTTATTCATATTAATAACTCTACCTTTCATTTACAAAAATGACTTAACTACTTAATGGTGGAGGTATTAAATGGATGATATTGCATTACTATACTTGATCATGAGAATACAGTTACAGGTCTTTTATCATGGTGGCCCGACACCTTTGCACCAGTTCCAATTGATGATGCTTCTCTACATGAGCATCCAAAGACACACCTTGTTGGCCTTGCTAGCTATACATAACACCTCAAGTTTCCTTTTTGCTTCACTATTGGAGATCAAACGAGGAGGGTGTTCAAAATTCATGGACACAAGTTCTCTTTGATGTCAACTTTGATGTTGGATCATGTGGAGGACAGTATGCAACTTGGTGTATGTGAAACACGATACTATGTTCTTGGCTAATTATTCACAAGCCAAAATCCAAATGTCGCTTGAAGACATGCACACAGAGATTGAGCATAGTACAGATCATTACACTTTGAGTTGAGTATCCACCTACCTAAAGTTGTTTGGACACATTTGAAAAGTTGAGAGACTACAATTGGTCTTTCACTATGCAACCTTGTCTTTGGTAGGGAAGTTGTATTATTTGCACTCGATATTTTCATAAACTTTGGGAAAAATTATGAATATCTCTCATGCTTTCAAGGAAAGGATAGCATAGCTTCATGATATGAATATGATTCATTTCAAGTTGGTCATCATAGAATAATGTGTCTTTCAAAGATTGCAGTCATTGTAAGTAATTCCTTCAACCAAGTGAGTGGGCATGGATTCCAAAGTTCTATAGTCTGATTTATGATATGGTGGCATGAGCTAAATGGATCAAGATTTTTTTTAGCAATTGTGCTATGAACTATGCATGGTCAATCTTGATGAAGGTATCTTTCTTATTGGTCATCATTTCAAGTTTTGCATGCAACCCAATTTCAGTAGTGACTTTTTGTGGGGTCATAGAAGGAACTTAGGTTTTTGATGGTGTCACTTCAACATCCATAGGATTCTTTCTATTTGGTCATTATATGCAGGTTATCTAAAAAAAAGGTGTAAAAATGAAAAAAACATGAAAAAATGAAAAAAATGAAAAAAGGGAAAAAAAGGAAAAAAGAAATAATTCTAACAATGAAAACCTTTAGGCGTTTTTAGACAACTACAGTTTGAAAACAAGTTTCTGACAGATTGTAGTTGAATAAAATTCTTAGTGGTGAAAACTATTTCTATAACGCCACTAAGCGGCAAGTGATTGGAAACCGGCTTGCTAGTGGTCACTTGTCATTATCAAAATTAAAAAAAGAAAGAAAAAATTGCAATAATTTATGTTCTTTCTATGGGATAATCAATTTGCAGGTATACTCTATCACTTCAGTGGTTGTTTGAGAACCTTCTAGCACCTCCTATTGCTCACTTGTGTAAATGTGCTCTTATTTGTTGTGGTCCATTTCACTTTGATCACTTGTTGCAAGAGTTACATTTCCAGTTGAGGTGTTAGCAAAGATGAAGAGAAAATTTAGGCTACCATCAGTATGCTCCCTAAATACTTTAGTCCAATGGAGATATTTCATTCATGGTGTGGCTACAGTGCTTGTCACAATTTTTGCTTCCTTCCTAGTTTGAGATTTGCAGTTGTAGAGTTACATTGGCGACCTAATTTTGGCATTAATGGACATGCAAGTTGGTAAAACAAACAGTTTTATTTTTCATTATTTTATCTTTTAACTTTATTAATATTTCTTATTCTATTAATCATGTTAGAAAAATTCTCACCTATCCTCTCCTTGTTTCCCAAGGATGGTCAACCCTTTAAGTTGGGGGGAGGTCCACCATATTTATTACCTAAACCTTTTCACCTATTATCCTTCATTATTCCATCATAGTCACAATATCCATTATTTTAACTTCTCATAATCATTCAAATTGCCTATCATTTCACCAATTTCAAATAGCTCATAAATGCGGGGATAGTCTTTTGTGATACCTCTTATATATAGAATTTCCAATAAATAAATTCTATGGAAAAAATGCCAACGAAAAATGAGAAAAAATGATGAAAAAAAAAGAAAAAAATGATGAAAAAATAAATATCAAAATAGGTATGATGAAAAGAAAATTGGAAAAACAAAAGAAAAGCCATGAAGCTTGTTATACAGAGGTGATGAAAAATTTGAAAGAGAACATGTGATTAAGTATGGGCTATAATAGCAAAGGTGTGAAGAGGAAATCCAAAGTCACAATCCCATGGCTACCCTCTCAGTAACAATGATTGCACGAAGATGTGCAATATGTTAAGTTGGGGGAATGATGAGAGCCAATTGTGTCCCATTTTATGGCACATTTTAGCCTATTTCATATACCTTCAAATCCACTTCCACATTCCATTTTCATTCCATATCATACTATTTCCCCATTTTATGTTGCATATGATTAAATATGTATAAGTGGTATTTAATAGAGTTTTGGATAAAATATGGAAATTAATGATTGGTTGTCTTTACTAATAAGCATTTTGATTTTTAGACTTGAGAAATAAAGTTTTTAGCCTAAAGATCAAAAGAGCTTCTTGTCACCTTTTCTGTAGAATATCTTCTTGTCATTTTGTGGTTAGGAGCTTCTGTGTATTATCTTTTGACCAGAAATTTATTTATGTTATCTTTTCAAAGATGATGTCAGTCTCCAAGGTGGCGTCGACTACCTCTTTGGTGCTGATTGTGCATCCAACGGTGGCCTTCCTTCAGCCATTTCAATACACGTAGTCAAACATGGCTATCAAATCTACCACATGATTTTTGCTGTCATGTTGCTGGAGAATATTTTTGTTGGTGTTTTTACCCATATTTTCATTCACATGGATTCATTCCTAGAAATAGACTTTATGATAACAACTATGTTTTCCATTTGTACGAAGGAGATGTGTTTTCCAAATCATGAGAAGACTAAATATTATACACTACCAATTTATAGTTTGTTTTTATCATATAGATCTATGGTTACCAAACCATATTATTTGTTTCTTTTAGCTTGTTGGTCGTAGGTCAAAAAAAACTTAATATTTTTATGTACTTAGTAAGTTACAAGTTGCATATATATATAAGCAGCGTAGACAAATTGTTAGAGGGAGATTTTCTGTATTATCTTTGTGAAATAAAATATTATTCTGTTGATCCGTCCAATGTAAAAAGGCATTTTATATCCACTCACCTTGTGAACCAAAGGAAGGGCCCACTCTTGGAATGCTCGGTGAGGTTGATGCATGTTTGAAATAGTTAGAATTTATATTTTTTGTTATTTAATTTTCTACAGCGTTTTATTTTTGTGTGATTTAATTTCTTGTGTTTTATTTACAATCTGGTTTAAAACTGATTTTCATTGGATAATTATTTCAGTTACTGATATTTTGTCGATGTTGGTGTGTTCATTTGAAGCATAAAGTGTGAGTTATATTCTGATTTATAAAAGAGTTTTTTGTTGTCTGAGATAGTTCTTGTCACTGTTGTTCCCATCATGGTTTTTAGCATAGTTCCTATCATGCTTTTGATAGAAAGACAAAATAGGAAAGTTGAACTAGATTTTCACTAGGAAATTTATGTGTGTTCTAGTTGCATCCATCCCCACTCAATTCACTGCTTTCCTCCCTTAGGTATACTGCCACAACACTTCTCGCAAGCTACGATCCTCGGGTTGACACTCTTAGACCTGTTATATTTAGGATAAAAAATGAAAGAAATCAAAAAATGCAACACATATATAAGACAATGAACACAACAAAATACCTTGGTAAAACCCTCCTACTTGAGGGAGAAAAGACCCAACAAATATATCTCTTATATATTGAAGGAATAAGAGTAGAAATCTGCTTACAACTCAGGTCCAACACAATGCCGAATTTTATACAATGAATAATAGCACCTCTCCTAGATGCAAAGATACAAATGAATATGTTTCTCCTTGAAATCGACCTGCTGCTACAAAATGATGATTTTATGCTACATGAGTTGCTCAAGTATGAACTTCTTCTAGGAATGTGAATTATGATGAATGAATTTGATGATCAAATGAATAATTATCACCTTGTATTTATACAAAACTAGGTGACTCTTCATTTGGGTTGGCCTCTTTTAAGAAACAAGGCGACTCTTCATAAAATTATTATATATAGCAAGTCTGACTTGCCTTGGTATTATTTATCCATCATTTTTAAATTTGAGAGAAAGATATCCCACTGCTATAACATCAACACTCCCTCTTAGCTAGAGAGGTATCTTTCTAGATATCCATGTCATGGAGTCTCTCAACATGATGCCCACAATGGCTACACCCATTTATGGAAAACTCAAAGGTTCATCACAGAGTCTCTCAACGTGATGTTGTCATGGAGTCTCTCAACATGACATCCACCATGGCTACTCCCATGTGTGGAAAGAAACACAAGTACAAGGGTTCATCATGGAGTCTCTCAACATGGCATCTCATCTCAATCACAGAGATGAATAAAGGCTCGTACCTCATATTTCTTCGTCTCAAAAAAAGATACACTACAAGGGCTTTCACCTCATATTTCTCCATCTCAGAGAAATATACACTACAAGGGATTTCACCTCATATTTCTCCATCTCAGAGAAATATACACTACAATGGCTTTCACCTCATATTTATCTGTCTCAGAGAAATATACACTATAAGGGCTTTCACCTCATTTTTCTCTATCTCAGAGAAATATACACTACAAGGGCTTTCACCTCATATTTCTCCGTCTCAGAGAATATACACTACAAGGGCTTTCACCTCATATTTCTCTGTCTCAGAGAAATATACATTACAAAAAATCTTCATGATGATGTGACTCCCTCTGGTGCTCCAAGTACTTGCATCAACCTCCTAAACTCCTCATCCAATATTTTTTGCAATGCTTGCCTTAGAGGAGCAGTTTCCAATGCACACTTCTGGCACTATTGACTTGCTTGAGTCTAGGATTGTCCTCCTCAACCTCATCCCAAATCACCCTATTCTAAATAGGTTTGTGGAGCTACCAATGTCAAATCCAGATTAACTGTCTTGTGTAATTTTGTTCTCAACTACTGAAGAGGTCTTCCAAGGATTTTTCACTTGGCCTTGCAACACTGTAACCTTCACTACTTTTTAGTGAGTCACAAAACCCCCTCTTGATCCTTGCCTTAGAGATTTCAAAGGAATCCTCTAGAAGTGAACTCCCCTCATTGACCTATTTGAGAACCTTAATCCTTTTCTTGGACAAGCTCTCAACTCATGCCTTGAATTCTCTGAATTTGACTCCCTTTGAATGCCATTTCCTCCTCTTCGAAGAAATTGATCGACTTTAGAATAAGAAACCTTTCGAATCAACTTTAGAGCTAGGCTCCTTCTGAAATGTCCTTATGCCAATTTCTGCAATAGAAACATGTTGTGTTGTGTAGACCTTAATTTGCAATCTCGAGCAAAGTGACCACAAAATCTGATTCTCTGTCTCTATTCCTCTTTCTTTCTTTGCCTCTTTCTCTAGAAGTATGTCTAGCAAGAACTTGATTTTCTACATCATGATATTTTTGCCCAATTCCTCTTGCTGCCAACCTAGACTCTTCTTGAATACAATTAGCTCGAAGACGATCAAACTTGGGCAACTTGGATCTCCCACTAATGCTTTGAATAAAGGGTTCCCAAGATTGAGGAAGACCATTTAGTGCCAACATAACAAGATCTTTGTCTACAATTATATCCCCAATAACGCTCAACTGATCTCTCAAATTGACAATCTTCATAAAGAATGAGATGACTGAATCATCTTTAGCCATTTTTAGATGGTGAAGTTGTTGTCTCAAAGGAAGGGCTCTGCTGGTGTTGTTGATCTCATACAATCCTTTTAGAGTATCAAACATTTATTTAGTTGTCTTCAACTTGGAGATGATCAGTACTAGGTAATTCATCACAGAGTCTATCATGATCTTTCTAGCCTTCGTGCCATTTTTCTTCCACTAGATTTTCTCAATATCATTGGAAGGCTCGGGCATATCACTTTCCATGAAATTAAGAATATCATTCTCCTCTAATGCAATGAGTACCCTAGGTTTCCAAGAGTTGAAGAATGAAGCTCCATCAAGCCTATCTTTTACCTTGACAGTGCTCACCATCTTCATTTTCCGCACAAATTCACCTTCAAAGATCTGCCCTTAGGTCAGAAATAATTTGAACCTTAGATCTGTGATACTTCAAGATCTTCCCTACATGAAAGGTTGACTTGAATGCTTAAAAAAATCTGATCAGATGTTTTCTTAGACCCGCTCTTATACTATGTTAGATTTAGGATTAGAAAAGAAAGAAATCAGAAAATGCAACACATAAGACAATGAAAACAACAAGATACCCTGGGAAAACCCTCCTACTCGAGGGAGAAAAAACCCAACAAATATATCTCTTATATATTGAAGGAATAAAAGTAGAAATATGCTTACAACTCAGGCCCAACACAATGCCAAATTTTATACAATGAATAATAGCACCTCTCCTAGATGCAAAGATACAAATGAATATGTCTCTCCTTGAAATCGATCTGCTGCTACAAAATGATGATCTGCTGCTACAAGATGATGATCTACTGCTCAAGTATGAACTTCTTCTAGGAATGAAAATTATGATGAATGAACTTGATGATCAAATTATGATCATCAGCTTGTATTTATACAAAACTAGGTGACTCTTCATTTGGGTTGGCCTCTTTTAAGAAATAAGGTGACTCTTCATAAAATTATTATATAGCAAGTCCAACTTGCCCTGGTATTATTTATCCATCATTTTTAAATTTGAGAGAAAGATATCTCTCACTGCTATAACATCAACAAGAGCAAGCTAAAATCCTTCGTATTCTTTACCCCAGTTTTGGCCTATCAATCCCCCTGCAAATAAGTCAAAAGTAAGATTCATTATCATAGGGATTGAATATCTTACATAATTGGCTAAATAAAAAGTGACAAAGGATTGTAATACTAAAAATATAGAAAGATTCATCTACCAAAATATCATAAAAATATTTTTTGTTCACTAAATGTAATAGTTGATTGAGGAAAGCACTTTATAAACAAGAAAATTATAGAGATATTAGATACCTTTATGATCAGGCATAATATAAGTAGCCCCTAACAACCTCAATAAAACAAAGAAAGTAATGATCTAAATAAAATTATCAACACCACACTTCCTAAGATGTGTAACAACAACATTATAGATTGGGACATCAAAAAATAATAATATCATGGGCTTATAGAACAACTTAAAAAATATTAACTTAATTATTCCCATTTAAACGGGTATATAGAACTTCAATACAACATTACCTATACAATATACTATACCTAACTTAATACTAAATACTAACTTATGGTTGAATGGGAAGGAATATTTACAAGAAATGTTAAGGGGATTAAAAAAATAGATGAGAAAAGACCTTATTAATAGCTTATCACCAAATTCTAGAGAAAAGGCATCAAAAGCATGACACGGTAAAAAATCGTGGCTTAAAATATTCCAAATTGAGGACATGGTCTTATTATATGATATCAAATTCAAGGAAATGGAAAAATAAAAAGTGTAATGGTTAGCCCCATATAAAATTGTAGAAATAGTAGAGTATGAACCATTAAAAAGTAATGTTGATGGTGTAAAATTAAAACATTATTATAAAGGTACTTAAGAAATGTAGAAATGGAAAAAGTGTATTATATATATAATAGAAAAAATGTATTGTTTAACAACATAATTGTCAAGCAAGGTATATAACACAAAGGATGGTGTGAGGCAAGGGTTAGGTAGAAAAATTAAATGCATAAACCTTATCACAAATTTATAAAGTTGATGCAGTCAAAGGAAAATTCACTTGTAAAAATTTAATTAGAGCTTTGCTACAAGGCCTAGTTATCAACAAGAGAGTGACATTAATTCTAACTAGAATACTATAGTTTCAAGATGAGAAGAAAACAAATAATTCAAAATCATGGTAACTTCAATTCTCATTGATGCTACATAGAATTTGCACCCTAAATATAAAAAGTGTCTATTCAAATATATTAAGGTAGATCTTGAAGGTTAATTTTCTTTCACTTTGACTTATTTCCTCTATGCATAATATGTGATGAATTATATTCATACTTCACTCATTGAAATAGATCACATATCCTTCCATCATCTCTATAAGATACTATCAAAACCAATCCTGAAAGAATACCTTCCATAGTATTGACAAATCCCTAATTTGAAGTTGGATGTATGGACGCATTTCCCCAACTTAATGGTAGAGCATGCATGTGTATGTATAATCCTCAATCATATCCATGATGACATGTATCTTAATAAATCCTCCAAGATTAAAAGGTATGTGATACATATGATAACAAGGTTATATAATAAGGGATATTTACTGTCAAAGAAGAATATAATAATGAAATATTTTCTAAGCTAACTATTACCATGGCTAATAAGAAAAATATAGACGTGTCAAAAATTATAAACCTTGTGGTATAGTATGCAACCCCACACAAGATCTACTACATAAATAGGGAGGGATCCAAAATTGTCACTACCATATTCATTGACGACCAAATGATCATCTAAGGGAGATAGATTTGTGTGAGGTTTAGAGAGATTATTTGATAGAGAACATCCAACACATGAAGAGTATCGATAGATAGTCATTCTAGTATGGTTCATTTATCGTCTAAGTCTTATTATATTTCATGAATAGATTACTTAGCTTTTCTAGAAAATTTTAGAATCAAGACACTAATATGGTTGCCCAAATTAATGATGATGTAAAAAAATTCAAAGATAGTACCTCTTACACCAATTTATTTTGGGGGTTCTTTAAATCATTCCAAAATGAGAATCAAGAGAGAGATATAACATCCTACAAGATAGTTAATAAATAAGTAGACAAGAAATTTGGTTGTGGACAAGGACCCTATGTTCATATGGGTAATCAAACCTAGGATTTTATGGATACATCCTCTTACCTATGAAATAGATGATAAGGTTACAAATGCTAGAGTAAAATCACTCCTAACTCTCCCAAAAGATCTAAAGGTAGAAAGTTTCAAAACATACAAGGATTTGATGTAAAAAATAGATTAAGAAGAATGTTGTAGAGAAATTTAAAAAGAAGAAGGAAAAATTACATAAGAGATAAGGTTTTCAACAAGATCCTATACCACTGAAGGTCACAATAATCTATGATTCTTTCATTTCCAATGAAGGAGAAAAAATATAGTTGTTTCTCTAGACATTCCAAAATAGAATCACCTGGTTATGAAATCAAGGATTCAAAAACATATAAAGAATTAGGAAATAATGAATTGGAGAATAGATCACCAATACTCAAAAGGAGGAACATATTATTTTTTTCACATAATAATATAATTCACTAATAAGAGAGGTCGTGGAAGCCATGATTAGCATGAAGAGGAAAAGTGAGACCTCACAACCAAAGAGAAAATAAAAATCTAAGAGGAATTATACTTCTATATTAATAAAAGATAGAGGAAACTAAAATAGGAGATGCAATAGAAATAGAAGAGGTTGTAATAAAGAAGCCAATACCTAGGAAAACAAGAACAACAAGGAAAAAATTATTGTAACTTGAACAAGCAGAAATGGAAGAGTGGAGTAGAGATTAGGGTGTGAGAATGGGGGGAAATAATATAAGAAGAGGAACCTCTAGTAAATCAAATGCATTTGCACTAGTCAATTTTCATAAAACTAAATCCACTCACAATTACAAAAATGTACACACAAGTTGGTATTGAAAGCGAAAAATTCGTTGAGTAGAAAATGATAGAATTTATTTTTGGAACCCCTCACACATGAACATAAATGATAGATGGATTTTAAAAATAATTGGCATCAATATTGAAGAAAAAATAGGATGAAGCAATAAATTTGTAAGGAATCTAAGGTAGTGAAACAAATTCCTACACTAATCCTAAGAGGATGGTTATACAAAACTTTTCATATATTTACGAAAGTTACAAAAACTAAACATAACTAGTATAAATACCACTAACCCCACAACACAATAATTTATGTGAGGTAAACCCTTTTGGAAGAAAAAACCTACACTCCAAAGGCCACCCAATCTATTATTTAGAAATCAACAAGATTATAATTTACTTGTAGAGAAACTCAACATCTATAATATTCTCACACATAGCCTCCATCTCAATTACCTAATATATATGAGATATGATACATGAAACCATCAAATAGTATTTACAAAACCATGAGCTAAAACCATCCAAAAAAGTGGTACCCAACTTATCTTTCATCAAATACACCCTATGATGTGTTAAAACACAAACCAACATGTGTAACTCTACCTTACAACTCTTTTTTGTCCAACACATTTTTATACTTTTCAATTTGAAAGACCCAACTTCTAGAGGCCATAAATTTTGATCTAGGAGGTTGATTGATAAATTGTTTGAACAGTTGGAAAGATTGTGAATTTCTCTATCAATAAATAACTTACTTCACTAATTACGACCACTTTTAGGCCCAAAAACAACCCCTAAGTGCCTCAAACTTGACTTTGAAACTTTTCGAAAATATAAATTTTAATATCTTGAAATTTAGACATGATCTTGGGTTAAAACTTTACCATCATGTTTATTTAGAAATTTTGTATCTTTGAGTAAAAATTCAGACCCAGTCATACTTAAGTGTAACCTTACTATAAATAGTAACCTTTTGTAATTTCAAGGTTGAGACACTTTTTTTTCTAACATCTACTTCTCAAAACCTCTTCTATTGTTCCCTCTAAGGATTAGGTTTGTGTCTCCTTGTTAAGTTTGCACCTATTTTGACACATATAGGTTCATCACCATTTAATAGATCTATCTAGGGACTTGACTAAGAAGAAGATGGCCCTCACTTAGCAAGTTCCCAAACAATTTCTATAGATACCACTACTCTTTAAACACAGGTATAACTAGTTGAGGAAGACCTAAAACAATCATTTGTTTTCTACTAATTCACTTCTATGAGTCAAGGTTTGATTACATGTACATTAAATCATTATGTACTTTTATAGATCAATTCTATAGACATTTATATTTGATCCAAATCAAAAAATATGCAATTTATAGATTTCAAGGTATTTATCTAGTCAAATTCTAAAATTTTAGCATATTAGAAAATTAAGTCGACATCTTTAACATAGTTTTCCTCCCTCTGAAATTCAACTAGCTACCTTATTCTATTTATTTAAATTTTTGCATTTAACTTTTTATCAATGCTAGCTTATATCCATATTGATTGTTTATTCATTTTTTTAATTTTTTAATTGGACTAGATATTTATGTAAGTTAATTTTCTCCCTTATGTAAAATGTCAAACTCAACATTCTTACACATTATAATTTTTTGTTAGTAGGGTTTATACTTCATCATTAGGGTTTTAATTTGACTCTCATTATTACATATATATCTAAATGATTAGAGTTGGGACCCATCTTTATGTTTTTAATATTTCTTTATCTATCTCCTAGGTTTTAAAATTTATAATGACTATCTATTTTATCCCTACACTACCCACCCTATGGTTTTGATATTTAAGGTTTCTCCTTTTATTTTAGATCTAATTATTTCTAATATTTTGAATTTAATATCAAATTTTAAATATGTTAGGGATTATGTTTTGATTATACAATAAAAATAGGTTTTGAAGGGACACAAAACCCTTTACAACTTAAGATACAAAATGCTACTTAGAAGATAGTATAATAAGATACCAATAGTATATCATAATTGAAAAAATAAAATAGACAGAGTGTTGCATGCGAGATAAAATAGTTAACCATAAGCAACACCCAACAACATCAAAACAACAAAAAAATAGAAAGAAAATTGAGACCCAACAAAGAGTAAACAACAGACAAAGAGAACGAAACACTATTTAATACTGCTTAAGGTGTTGGCCACCTCAAGCTCCTAGCTCTTGTGTAAATCAATCATGTCAATTAACTCCTCCTTCTTAACTTCAAAGGAATTTTTCCAATCACCAAACCTTTTAACAACAAGGCCTTTACTATCATCTTTCACACCTTTTTTCCCTTGCCCTTGGTCGAGTGCTCTTTCTCCATCAATTCAAAAAAGTACAATTGGTCCTCCCTAAGCTCGCTAATCTTTCAGAACATGACTTCCAAGGAGTCTACACTATTCTTAATAGAGATATGGCACACATGGTGAAGCTTCTTTATATCTGCATTAGTGCCCACAACCTTGGCTTCTAACCCAGCCAAACGTTCTTCACACAAAGATTAAAAATCATGGAAGGAATGCTCAAGGTCCACAATTCTATCAATCAGAATATCTAACACCGATCTTTTCGGTACTGTAACATCTCTCCAACTCTAGCATGGGTAAGATGGTATTTTAATTTTGACTTAGAATTATAAATGTTATCATAATGAGATTAAACATTGATGATTATGCGATAGGTTATCACGATTAGTATTATGCTCGATTACATGCTAGTTATAATTGCTTTTGTATGATTATGGACTGGAAGGGTTGATGTTTTAACACTTGTATTTGAGAGGCTTACGATATCATGACCACCTTCCTAATAATTGGTGTTGTTTCAGCTATATGATATATGTTATATGCACAGGTACTTTGACGTGTAATTGGAGTGATGTAGGTACTGAGTATTGACTCCGCCTGGATTCACAGGCCTGAGCGTACTCCTATTCCCCGATGGTGGTAACTGGAGGTAGTCATACATGCCAAATGTCTCCTACCCTAGCCCATTGTACCTTATTAGTGCAGTGTTTCCGTGTTATCTTATCGTCCGGTTACCTAATGGTAACGTCTGGAGCACCTTTCTGTCATAGGTGGTTTGCCAGTATGTTTGCTTGAGGTATTTTGTCTTGGTTTCCGTTAATCTTTTTGTGGTTTCATAAATGGTATTTTATAGTGTACTATTGATGGGAGATTTGCAATGGTTTTATCCATGATATTTTAAATATATTATTTTAGATTATTTTTATTGATCATTCAAGAAAATGATACATCTCGTTTGGAAATTTTAAACAATTTTATTAATCGGTTTTGTAAGCCCTCATAATTTTATTTAAATATTATTTGGGGAGCTCGTGTATTTTAATATTGGATTTAAATTATTATTTTCTTGGGCATTTGAGAATGTTGTGTATAAAGTGATTTTTCTAAACTAATTAAATTAAAGAGATTTAATGATTTATTTAATTAAATGATTTATTTCATTTTATTAGTTTGAGAGTTTATAATTTGGGGAAGAAGATTTATTTTTAATAAAATAAAGAAAAGAAATGAGGCAACTTGGTCTTGGATATTTATTCCTTGTTTTGAACTTTTTGAGGAGAATGTTTTAAAAGCTATCTTGGAGAGAAGGAAAGGGGTTGTTGGGAGAAAGAGGAGTAAAACTCCAAGTTTTGAGTAGCAGATTTGGGGAGTTTATTGGAGAAGAAAATTATGGGCAGCTGATGGTTGTTTTGGAAGAGGTCATTTCCGCCTGGTTGTCTAGAGTTGAACGCTGGCCATGCCTTGCAAGCTAAGAATTTTTCCACCTCATTTTGGGCCGAAATTGAGGTATGCTTCTTGTTATTCTTGAATCTTGGTGTGGCTAGTGATTTGTGCCTTTCTTTATGCTTGAGATATGCCTTCAATTTCGTTTGCAATTTTGGGCATTTATATTTTGTAATCATTCAGAGGAACTCCTCCATTTGTATTTGGTGAATACTTGGGGTTGGATAATGGTTATTTTGGACTATTTTTGCTACTGTGTTGTTTGCTTAAATGGTAGATTTATGTGCATGCTTAAATCTATAATGGGTGGAAGGAAAAATTGAATTTATGGGCTCCTTCATTTCTCTTTGTTTTTGCCCAAATTATTTAAAATGATTTTTTTTTAGTTGTTGCTCTTAAACTACCTATGATAATCTCAAAACAAAAGCGGATTTCATGTAGTAATGCCAAGATCTCAACTGGGTCTTTGGCAGAATTGAAATCTGAGCATTTTCATTTTTATGATTTTCTTGCCATTTTGCTAAAAACGTTTTTCTTTGTTGCTCTTACAGCACTTGAAATATATGGAAAATAATAATGTATTCTAGGTAGAAACACCCATATCTCAAATGGGTTGTTGTCCGATTTTCAATCCGGACCCTTTCTGTTTTTTAATGAATTTCTGTCAAACATGGCCGAATGACGTTTTTAAAACAACACCCTGTTCTTGGCCATAAATTAGTAAAATAATAGTGCATTATGTTTTGAAATTCTCATTTCTCAACTAGGTCTTTGTCCGATTCGAATTCCGGGCACTTTTGATTTTGTATGTATTTTCTTGCTCAATTTGTCAAAATGACATTTCTCAAAACATCACCTCGTCTTCGATTCTAAAATAAAAATTTGAAAGTAGTTTTCAATTTGAAACAGCAAAATATGAACTGGGTCTAGGTAAGAAATTCGATCCGGGCACTTTGAATTTCTATGTAATCTTGATGCCTCTTCTTCATGATATGTTTCTGTTGTTAAATTAGTCTTCTTACAACAATTTTATCTTGGCTGTCTAAAATGGTTTTTTGGACAAAAAATTATGGCTTTCCCTTTTATTTTATTTTGTTTGAATCCCTCGTTTGGTTAAACGAGATGGGCTTAAGTCGAGGTCATTAGGGTGCCCCTATAGAGTGGCCCGTAAGTGGCTGCAAAGGAACTAGTAGCTGGTTAATTGTATGCATGTGATGATTGAATCAAAAAATAGTGTAAATTGCTTATAATCTTATGACTCCTCGTGCATGGCCTTGAGCACATGAAAAGGCTATGGATACACTCGAGAAGGCCTATCCACCTGTAGGGCGTTGAGTTATCTATCTATGAGATGTTGATGTGGGCCATGGTTGAGTCTCCTTACCCGGTTTGTCATCTGGTATCTTGCACCTTAGTCATCTTGAGTAGTACCTGACATGTTATGGTATGAACCTCTCCATGTTGTGACATTGGCCTTATGTATTGTATTATGTCCTTGCTTCATGCATGATGTGAGTGTTGGCCATATGTTACCTTTGTCTTATTATGTCTGATTGGGCCTTGTGTCTACCTCCGAGCATGGTGGGGCGGTCTCTCTGGAGTCCACATGGTAGGGAGGCGTTGCCACCGCCATTGGGGACCGGTGTACAGATTAAGGGAGCACCAGTTGGAGACATTCTCTCTCTCTCTCTCTCTCTCTCTCTCTCTTGTACTTATTCTATTAGTTGATGTATCTTATTCATGGCTATGCCATTGTACTCTTGTGTATTTGATTTATCATATAGCACTCATGTACATGCCTTTGTATATTTATCTTTTCTGAGGTTGTATCTTGTTCATGGAAATGCTATTGTATTCATACTTGTTCCTTTATGTATAATGCACTCTCTTGTGAAAGATGATGTAATCATATAGATTAATGAGAAGAAATGGAATGTTTTATATTTGGTTTATGGGTTCTAGTGTTGGTATCAGAATCCTTCTTATTATGAAGATTATTATTGGCTTTTCTTTCCTTAATTTTCATGTAAAGACTTGAATTATATATGTGTGTCTTCCTTCATGCCTTTGTTTGCTTAGGTTCCGGAGCATCGAAGCCTTTTGTTGCTGTCTTGAATGTTGCAGCAACAAGTTCCGGAGCATCGAACTCCAGAACAGCAGGTTTCGGAGCATTGGGCTCCAGGAGCAGTAATTCTGGAGCATCGGGCTCCAAAACTGCCAAGAACAATAGGTTACGTAGTATCGGGCTCCAGAACTACAGGTTTCGTAGTATCGGGCTCCAGAACTATAGGTTTTGGAGTAGATTAACAAGTTCCAGAGCAAATCTCTGGAGCTATCCTTTTGCTCCTATTTGGATTTTCTCTGGAGGGTGGATAAGTCCTCTCCTTTGGGATGTCCTTTAGGTCATATTTGACCATGTTTGTTGTCGTTTTATCAAATAGGTAATTAACTGTATGTGTATGTTATTCCTTATAAAATAAATAAATTATCTTGTCCTCTTTTGGCTCTTACCTTCAGGGTTGCGTAGCGGGATGTTACAGGTACATTCTTCAAGTTCTCCTTCAAACCCCTTATTTTAATGTTGACTTTATTAAACTCCTAAAGAGTCCACTTAGCTAATTTAAAAGTTCCAGTGGCCACAGCCCTAGCCATGTCCAACAACTCAAACATTGAGGTAGACTCATCATTTAGATAAGAAAAGTCTTCAAAAAGGGGATTTACCTTTAGAGGCTCTGACTTAGCACTATTCTTCTCGGCATCTTCCTCATCTTAACCCTTATTTTCTTCCTGCAGGTCCTCATTGGGCGTGTTATGAGCCGACGAGTCATCAATTTCCATTGCCTTTTCACAAGAAACCCTTTTCTCACAAATCACCTTGGAATCCTTTGCTAAAACTTTCGAGGCCTAGTTCTTTAGTTTGGAAATATGCTTGGACACCCTCCTCGGCTTATCCTTGGTCTCCATAGCCAAAAAATTCTCCTACAAACCCTCCTCATTACCTCCACCTTCGACTTCTACTTGGCCAACAACCAAATCCACCTTCCTAGGAGAGGACTCATCTGAGCCCACCTTTGTGTCCTCACTATCAGAAAGAACAAGGTGCTTAACAACTCGATTGCTTTTAAGGCTACCCTTCTTCCTCTTTTCGAGGAGGTAGCCTCAGGGGATGGAGAGCCATAATCATCCTCTTCTTCGACAATGCTAGTATTCGAGCCAAATGAACCAGAAACTTCACTCAAAATCTTCTCCTTTCCCTTAATATCAGGGGCAAGGAGAAGAGTTCTAACATGCTCCATGATTAAAAGGAAACCCTCATGGAGAACCAGAGCCCTCCTATTTTTAAAATGTGCATAAACAAAAATATGCATGGAAGACAACAGAAAAAATAGAAAGGTGATAAACAACCCATGCTTGAAGTGATTTAAAAGAGTGAAATGGTGACCTAGTATAGTATTAAACCTTCCTTCCAACATCACACAACACATAATCACCTCCGCAACCTCTACCCATATCTTCTTGAGGGACTTACACTCATAGCCCTAACTTTCCATCTTAATTAAATTATTCCTCTTGTCATCTTTTAAGAATTGGGCCATCGCTTCCTCATTGCTCTTCTTGTCCTTGTAAAATTTACGACCAAACATCGAAATCCTAGTCACAGTAGCAATCAAATCCTCATTTACATCCACTTCTAGACCCTTTATCTAAAGATTACGATTATGCCAACAGGAAATGAATTCCACCAAGGCATTTGGGTCATGCCCATGCAATCTTTCTAGAAATGACATGAAATTCCCATGGAGGAGAATCTTCCATAGCTTCTTGTTCTTCCTCAGTCCCGCACAAGAGTGTGACTCAATTTTTCTTCTATCACCACCCATCTCTTTAGACACCAAGAAAAGAAAACCCTTGCGATAATCACTCAACTGAACGCTAGCAATCCAAACAAAACCCACAAAGCATGTGAGTTGAGAGATGGTACTAAGGATTAAATTTCGCCACCGCATCAACTTAGCCCACGCCATCATTTCTCATTAATCTCCTAGCTTTCTCGAGAAGGATAGAGCCCTCCTCTCGTGCACAAAACTCATTCAATCTGATAGCCTCATTGGCAAAAAAATCTGCCAATGAGTTTCTTTCTTGGAAAATGTGAGATACATAGGTCTCTTCACAAGAACTTAGCATGATTATAGTATCTTTGATTAATTGATCCATATTCCAACTAGGCTTATGAGTGCCACATAGATAATTGATTATATTTAAAGAATCACCTTCAAACCATATTTTGGTGTAATCCCTGTCCACAACATATTTTATGCTTATAAACTTAGCCTCCACCTCAACACAGTGATTAGTTTTATTTCCCAATAGGAGTGCAACCATGCTTAAGATTCTACCATCTACATTCCTCAACACGCACCCACAACCTGCAAGCACAGGATTACCCTTTCCTGCCCTATCAAAATTAGCTTTAACCCACCCCGAAGGAGGTGGTTGCCACTTAGTATTCAATCTAGCATTTAAACTAGACATAGAATTCATAGCATGAATAGATGGGAAATTCCAATTAGAAATCACCAAAAGGTCATACCCAACCAAACACACAATAGGAGAAAAATGAGAGAAAAATTCTCTAGAATTTCCCGATGAATCTTGATAAAAATACTACCAACTTTAAGCTTAGAATCACAAAAGATTCTATTGTTTCATTATTTCCATAAACCCCACACAATTTGAGGGGCCATAAGATCCCAAAGCCCTCAGAGAACAAGAGAAGTGGAGGGGAACTTCCACTGGTCAACAACTTTATCAAGGGAATCTGGGAAGACCCAATCTAGATTCCATAACCCAAGAAATTTACTCCAAATAAAAGAGGAAAAATCACACCCAAGAAATATATGGAAAGCACTCTCAACATTAGCTTCACAAAGAACACATCTATTGGGAATTGCAAATCCCCTTTTACAAAGATTATCCTGTGTTAAGATTTTACCTTGCATAAGAAGACAAAAGAAGACATTCACCTTGGGAATCAACTTCTTGTTCTAGAATAGAATTAGGTTTTTCTAGTGAACTAACAAGGTCAAAAGCTATCAAGAAATTTCCATTAGCACAAGGAGCCCAAACAACCCTATATGGCCTAAGAAAGATATGGATACAAACATTGCACAAGAAGTCCTTTAGAACCTTCAATGACGGGTCCCAGTCCTAGAAGTTTTTCCACTCCCCATTATGAAAATAATTTGCCACCCTAATGCCAAAGAGACATTTACAAATAGGAACAATGGGAGGAGCCCAAGGAAGATTGATCAAAGGTTTCAAGTCACACCAAGTATCCTCCCAAAAGAGAATTCTGGTACCATCACCCAACAACCATCTAACACCATTAGCAATCAAATCCCTGCAAGGTACAATATTCCTCCAAAAACAAGAACCAAAAGGAATATCATCAGAGGTCAAGAAGTTCTAGGGTCTCTCAAAGCCATGAAAATACTTGCTACTTGCTAAGGAATCCCACCCTGCTTCTCCATTAAGGGTCCTCCAAACATTATTTGACAAGAGAGCCTTATTAAAAGCTTTTAAATTTTTGATGCCAAGACCACCCCATTTCTTAGGTTTACAAACAAATCCCAAGCCACAAGAGGGATTCTAGCTTTGGTTTCAACACCTGACCACACAAATATTCTCATTATCTTCAAATTTGATAGGAATTCTAAAAAGGCTCATAGCATACAAAGGTAAATTTTGAAGAGTAGAGGAAATGATCTACACCTTCCTTGCCTGACCGAGAAGAACCCCTTTCCCACCCACCAACTTTATACTAAATTTATCCAACAGACCCAACCAAAAAGAATCTGGGATCTTAGAAATACACAAAGTAAGCCCAAGTAAGTAGACATGAGCTCACCCCTATTGCAAGAGAGAATCTTGGAAAACTTTAATTGTAGAGCTTCAAGGGTGTTAAGGAAAAAATAGACTCTTAGGAAGATTAATACATTGAAAAAAAGCCTTCTTGTAATCCCCAATCAATCCCTTGACATCACAGACAGAGGATTCGCACATAAAAATGGTGTCATCAACAAATTATTGATGGGTAACATGATCACATCTAGAAGAAGGAGAAAGGCCCTTTAGGGACCCAAAAGACAAATCCCTCTGAATATTTCTACCAAGAACCTCTGCCATCAAAATAAAAAGCAATGGAGAGATAGGATCTCCCTGTCTCAGACAATGCAAGCTCCAAAAAAATGGGGAAGGAGATCCGTTCACTAGCACAACAAAAGATGGAGTAAAGATAAGTTGATCAACAAGTTGAAGAAACTTCCTACAAAAACCAAAGCGACCCAACACCTCCAACATAAATCTCCAGTTTACCCTATCATAAGCTTTGAGAAGTTCTAGTTTTAGGAAGAAGCTTGACTTCTTAGAAGCACTAATAGAATGAGAAATTTCATGCATAGTTACTATAGAGTCCAAGATCTGATGACCCTTGAAAAAGCCACTTTTTTGTTTAGAGATCAACTTCAGGAGGCACTTTTGCAGTCTAGTGGCAAGCACCTTCAAAAAAAAATTATAAACGGAATTGCAGAGACTGATCGGATGATACTCACCAAAGCTATTAGCATCAGCAGACTTGGGAATTAGAAAAATGAAGGTCACATTCAACTCTTTGAGTAATCTTCTAGAACCAAAGAACTCCTTGGTGGCATTAATCACATCTTTCACAAAAATTTCCCAGCACGACTGAAAGAACATAAAAGGAAATCCATCAAGCACAAGGGCCTTATTTCCTTCAAAAGAGAATACTGCATCCTTTATTTCTAAGGCAAAAGACATAGCAGTGAGCTCCCTATTCAGGTCCTCCAAAACAAGATGGGGGATAACCTCCAGTGAAGCCTCCACCCTATTTTGGTCCCACACAAGATCATCCTTAAGCATGTTCTCAAATAAACTAGTAGTCACTCTCCTAATAGCCACCTCATCCTCCAACAGTGAACCATCAACCATAATCGAGGAAATTATATTAGATGACTTATGCCTTAGGGCAGTGAGATAAAAGAACTTGGAGTTGCGATCCCCAGACTTTAACCAAATTGCATGTGATCTCTGCCTCCAAAAATATTCCTCTTTTGCAACAATGCCATGCAACTAAGTGAGAAGGCCATCCTCCTGCAACTAGAGGTCCTCCAATAATCCCTTGTTCTGTATGGCATTCTGAATACCATCTAGCCTTTGAATAACTATATTCTTAGATTCAAAAATATGACCACTAACGAATCTCTATTCCATTTCTTGAGATTTCTTTTAACAAAAGTAAAAAATTTGAATACTCTAAACATTGTACTGCCATCAATATTCACTTGCCACCATTTCTTAATACAATCCATAAAACTTGGATCCCTAAGCCACATAGCTTCAAACTAAAAGGGAACCCGCTTCTTACCCCCAAACTTATCAGCCATGAAAGAGATATGGAAATGGTTAGATCCACACCCCATAATAGAGGAAAGAGAACAAGAAAAATCCACAAACCAAGACATTGATGCCAAAGATATGTCCAACCTAACTTGAATATTTTCTACACCAACATGCCTATTGGATCAATTATACTTAGCCCCAGTCATTTTCACATCAATAAGAGCATTATCATCAATGAACAATCTTAAATCCAGATGGCTATCAGGATTGGCCTGTGAACCACCCACTTTCTCATTCTCACATAGAGGAGTGTTGAAGTCTCCTATGACTAGCCAAGGGCTATCCAAAAAATTAAGCTTGAGACACTCAAGATCATACCATAAATTCTTCTTGGCTCTCTTCATATTAGGAGAATACACATTGGAGATAACCCAAGAATAAGATTCCCTAATCAACACAAACTTCATCTCCACATGGTTAAAGCCTTCCACAACCAAGAAACCTTTAATCAATCTCACATTCCAAAAGGTTGCAATGCCACCTGAAGATCCCTCAGAGCTAACCCCATGAAAATTGCAATCCTTAAAAAAGAGGTTATTCGAAGATTCCAACTTATCAATTTGCATTTTTCATTTCTTGAATCAGAAAGATGTTCAACTTATGATCCTGGACCAAGTTCTTCAAGAGCTCTTGTTTATGCATATTATTCATCCCCCTTATGTTCCATTAAATAATATTCATTTGCATGATGAGGGGGTGCTCTTTGAGCACAAATCAAAGAGGGTTTTCTGAACCCCTTCAGAAT
>CM021108.1:386599221-386626771 GCA_007115665.2 Sequoiadendron giganteum
TTATTTGGAGGAGCATATTGGGGAACCCTAGGGTTATCCCTCTTAGAAATCATCCATGTAGCCTTCCTATTATTTTCAATTGTGAGTGCTATCCTTTGAGCTTCAGACAAATTCCTAGGACCCCTGTTCCTGAGCTCATAACCTATCTTAGGATCAAAAGATTTTAGATAAATACTCAATGCAGTAGGATCAACCAATTTAGATCCAAGAGGTATCTTATTATGCAATTTAGAAAATCTCTGGTTGAAATCATAAGATGATTCATTTTGATGCTTCTAAATAGTCAACAATTCATGCAATGCAAATTCAAGTGCATATTGATTCCCATACTACTCAAGAAATTGTTCATAAAACACATGAATAAAATTAATAGAAGCTGTTGGCAGAATATTAAACCAATCTCTGGCATCTTCAATTAGTGACATCATAAACAGTCTCATTTGTATATCTTCATACTGCATATCTAAATCTTGCATAAAAGCATTAAAACTCCTTAAATGCTCTTCAGCTACAGTAGCACTGCTCCTTATGAATTTTGGGACCAAAATTCTCCAACTATTGTCCATAGGGTAAGGGCATATTTATAGCCCAGCCAAGTCAAACTGCCTAATCATGGTTGCATATTGTGGAGGAGGATTTTGGTAATACTGACACTGATACAATGGATTATTATTTGCCACATGTTGCTGACCTTGTGGGGGTACATGCTGCTGATGAGGAGGTGGTTGAACACCTTGATTTTGTGGTGGAACATTTTGATATCTACCTTGATTCCTTGGATGATTCTGGTAGGCCTATGAGGAATTCGATGGGCTTGCATTATTGTTCCCTAGCCTATGAGGTGGCACATATTTTTGCAAATTAGCCATTTGAGTACTGATCTGCATTTTCCTCAATTTCAATTCTTCAAGTTCTCTAATTGCTTGGAGCCTCTGCTCATATTCTATTCTTGCCCTTTCCACTTCTTGTCTCTCATGTTCTAGTCTTGCATTTATTTCATCCCTGGCCATAAGTTTATAATTCTCCTTAGAGGTTGCTTCATAGCCAATTCCATCATGATTTTCTTCAAGAAATGCCATTTTCTGATCATATTCATGTTGTCTTCTTTCTCTTTCAGCTTCACATTCAGCCATGAATTCTTCAACCTTCTTAGGATCTGGTTGATAAAAGGGATTCCCTTGTTCCTCAGGAGTGCGAGGTTCTCTGGAAGGGTTGTCTTCATTTGCTAATGTACCATATGAATTGTGTATCTCCAGTGATGCTTTTGATGTTTTATTTTTACTTGATGGTCCCATGTCATCAATCACCTTCTTACCTTTATCATTCTTCTCTGTTCATTTATTTTTGGCATTAGGACCATCACCATCTTTGTACAAAGACCTTCTTCCTTGCATTTTGGGAGCAATTGTGATTGTCTAAACTCTAGGAAGATTCCTTTCTAATATATACTTCACTTTATCAGTCTCAATATATTTGTTCATTCAGAGTCGCCATTCACTTTCCAAAAGTGAGAAAATCTGCAATTCTTTATTCCCAATGGAGTCTTCTACAAGATATTGACTCTATGACAAGGCTTATTTTCAGATTATGTCCCCAGCGGAGTCGCCAAATTGTTGGTTCTCAAAAATGTAGGTTTTAACCATAAGAGTTTTTCAGACCCTTACAACACTCTTGGACAACATATAAGGCCAATTATACAATTAAACCTTCTACTCTTTAGGTTCTGCAAGACCTAGGTGGGTGAACCTATGTGAAATATGCAGATTTAAAATGAATTTCCTGCCAAATAGTCTACCCACTATGGAAAAAGGTAGTGAATAGACAAAAATACTACAACTAATCCTACTACAAGAAAGAAAATATTTGAATGTATTACTTGTTAGGAATTTTATCCTCTGGGATTTTGCTGATCAGTGTCTTCTATCTGTTGGGCAACGAAGTCAAAAATAAAAAGGATCTAAGGTGTTCCCCTATCCAAACTTAATTCAAATTGTTGAGCATATTTAAAATACAAAATTCTATGACTGGAATATTATTTCACCCAATTTATGGCTTGCATAAATTACTTCTAAATATTTTCCTACAGGTTCTTTTTTAAACAACCAATCTAAATTCCAAAATCACTATGACTTGATTTAAAGAATTTAATTCTGACCTTACAGACACCTATAAATTAAACCACACAAAGTGATAACTGCACCATGATAAATCAGATACATACTTGTTATTCTGATTTAAATGATTTAAGAAATTCCAATTGGAAACAACCAGATAAGAAATTCATGAATTATGTCATCTCAACAAACAAACTCAGAATGAATTGCACCATTTTAAAAATGTTTACTCCATTACACCAATTTCAAGAAGGACTGTCTATTGCTTTTTTTACCCCAGTTTTGTTATTACCCTAGAAAAAATCCCCCACTTCTCCCCACTCTGATTGATTTCTCTCAAACATTCATACAGAAAAATCAACAGCCACGACTTTTCATTTCACCCGCCATAACCGTTTTGCATTATGATAAAAATGAAATATTTAAATAAGTTGCCTTATTGACAATTTAAATGTTTCAGACTATAGTCGAACATTTTAAAATTTCACTTTAATATTTCCCATGGCTTTCTTTACTTTATCGCTTTACCACGGGCTTTGGCTTTCCCACCCGCGGTATCGCGGTGTTTGATCATTGCTCACCATCCATCTCCTTTTACCGCCTTACCACGGTTTCGCTTTTGCTTGCTCGTGGTATCGCGGTGTAACTACTAGCCATCTTCACCAACCGCTTCCTATTTACCGTGACCATCGCGGTCTGTGTTCTGACCGCACGCGGTGGCGCGGTAACTATCTTCTGCCGACTGCTTCCTCTGTCATTGACCATTAACCTCCATCATCTACCGGCATGGTTATCTCTACTGCCCATTAACCATTCACCGCAACCACCACAGTCTATGGCTTGACCGTGTGTGGTGGCGCAGTAAACATTTTTCACCTACTCCTTAGCCGCTACCGCTGACTGCTTTCCATCGATCATTACCGCCGCTGCTTACTCACCGCCCACCGCAATACCGCGGTCTATGTTTAGACCATGTGCGGTGGCGCGGTAAACACTTAACGCCAGCATGCTAACCGCCACTGCCATACCGCGAGCCTATTTTGGGAGCCTGCAGTAAGGCGGTAAAAGCTTATGGAATGCATATTAAGGGAGCGGTAAGGATTTAAAATGCATGATAAAATGGATGGGGAATAAAGTGATTAGTTTTTATGAAAAGATAAGCAAATATGGGCTTAAATGGATAAGAAGGCTTAGAATTTTAATTGAAAAAATGTTGGTTCTAATAGATAGTGCTGGAAAAATATATGCATTCACATATTCTAGATATCCTACATCAACGGAGTATAGGAAAATGAACATATGCAAATACAGTAAAAGTTGAAATCGGAATAAACTACTAATTCACAAAGTAGATTAAAATAATATAAAATATTACCTTATGCTACGGGTACCTAATGCTAAAGACTATAACTGTTAACTATTGAATTGTAGTGTCCTAACCTAGATAATTTCTTTAGAGTAGGAAATAAAATATTAAGTTAAAAAATCCAACTCATGCATTTAGAATCATATATCTGAAAACTACCAATTGAATTCCCAATGTATTGTCTATTTTAACAATTGAAACTAGAGTGGTTTAGTAGTACCTCAAGTGGCTCTTGCTTGAGTTGTTGCTTCCACAAGATTTATCAAACACTTGCTTACTTAGAAAATCATGATATCAAATCAATTCTCTTTATTGCATCCTAACATCGAACTATAACACAAAATCTAATAGAAATCTATTAAAGATATATGTTCAAATAACACACATTCTATTTATAACACTGCTGCAATTACTTAGCAATAATAGTAACTAGATAACTAGATCTCCTCCTCGATAGAAGATATTATTATATAAGGTATGCAAGGAGTTTTATTATTCATGGACTGAAAATAGAATTAAAGCAAATGTCAACTCTTCCTCAAATATAGGAAGAGGACTGAGTTTTGAAATAAAAAACAATAACTATCTGAAATAGGAGTAGAAAAACCAAATACATACTATATGTCCAACAACTTAACTATTCATAACAAAATGTGTTCATATATATTTTTTCTCATAGTTCAATTCTGCTGCAATTAGACTCTTTCTCCTCACTGTCTCATTGGTAGGTAAGAGTTATTTTAGATGACTCTTGGAACAATTAGTAAATAATCACCTCCATTTTCTTTTTAAAGTGTCACGCCCTAGTCAGTTGACTTCTTCTTTGCAATAATCTGCAGTCCTTATGCTACGAGTTGAGAAACCTGTTGTTGTGGGTTGACAATTCTTCTTGCTACAAATGTTAGTCTTATTCCTATGGCATCCTTATTATTAAAAATCATAATTTAAACATAAAATCCTACTAAATTTTATAGACATTAATGAATTCATATATGCACATATCAAGTTAACATGTTTCCACTTCCATATGGTTGAAACTACTTAAACATATATAAAAGGTATATAAGGTTTTGGTAATGTCTTGAAACTTAGTAGAAAGAGATGATGAAAAGTTAGAAATAGTAAAAGGAAAACTATCTAATTATAGAGCCCATCATCACCCCAACTAAAGATATTTCTTATCCTCAAGAAAATTTAAGGTCAAAGGTTATACTGCAAGGCCATCTCTCTGAATTCCACAACACATTCCACTCCTTTACCATACTTCAAATAAAAACCTTGTTGATATATGATCTTCGCCAACCTTTTGTTCTCTACTGCTACACCTTCCTCTCAATTCCTCCCTATCCAGTGTGGTATGGGGAATAGGAGGAGAAAAGGATGAAAGGTGAGAGGGAGTCAAGAAATTTAATTCTTGAGGGAAGTTACAATGTACTTGTGTGATCTGCTAATTACAGCTACATAATTATAAATAAAATGAGGCTCCTTCTTCTTAAGTTCTAGTGTGAGTTCATTCCATCTACCTTGGGTAAATTTAAATGCCTCTTTAATCATGCATGTTTCTAGTCCCTTCATTATCCTATAATCCTTTTCTCTGCAATCCAAAATCTTTGTTGCAACTCCTCTATGCTCTATAAGGGCCAACCATTGGTCTACTATTGCATTTGGGTCTGTTGATTCTCTTAATTGTAGAGGGAGTGGTTTCTCTCTCCTAATATTCCTACACCAACTACCCCCTTTGATGTTCATTTCTAATGAATTAAGGTAAAGCCCTTATCTAAATATCTCCCACCAATATAATGTTGGAAACAAGCTACACTGAAAGGGGGGTTGAATCAGTGTTTTGAAAATATTAACTTCATTAACCTTTATCATCAAAGCATTATTAACATTCAACCATAGTGCATAAACAAGGAAATAAACACAACACCATAACACAAGGATTTTTACGTGGAAACCCTATTAGGGGAAAAACCACGGTGGATGGCCAATCCACAAGTATGATTTGAGTATACTAAAAATGAAGATTACAAAAGGGGAATGCACTTGCATTCAGATGCACTGCCTAGAGCTCACTACTCAAAGGGTAGGCTCACCGCCTTACAAAGAAAATCAGATTAAAACCATCTGAATGTTTGAACTGGGAAAATTAGCATTTGCAAATGCTTGATTACAGTTCCGGTTAGGCTCAATAATAGATCTATTGACCAATAAACTGATTCTGCACTTCTGGTTTTTTCTACTAATACACATAGCACAAATCTGCTATGCGCAAGTGAAACTATGCATCATCACTCTTCTACTCTACTTTGATTCACTATTCGCATCAATACACACATCACTGACACATCAAAATGATATGGATGATCACATATATATATATTCGTAACATAGGATTCAATTACACTTTGTCGGCTTCAATAGAACACAAGAAAATTACAACTGTCAGCCTCAAATTATGAAATATATGCAATGGTACCCTTAATGGTCAGTCACAACTTGGATAAGACCCAAACAAAGATGTACAAACATAGAATTATTTAACTAGTCGGTCCTCATACATCCACAACTTAATACATTCATGAAGTTAGCCACAATACAAGAAAATACTGAGAACAAGTCAATCAAACCTTCTAAATTTCACACAAACTAATATGAGCCGCTACGCTTCTATAAAAAAAAAGATAATATGCCAACAAATATTCCCTAGGATGCACAATACAAAATAATAACTTGAAATCATCATGCAGATCGATGAACACTATGTTACCGGATACTCTATTCTTCCTTAACAAACTTCAATCTTCCTGCCAGTATGATCAATTGATAGTGTGCATATCTGATCATCAATTAGGGTTTCCATCAATGAAAACACCAAGTGATACATGAAATGTGTCTTGCCAACAATCTCCCCTTTGGCATTGATGGCAACACTTAGTGAGAAATGACTAAGTTTTGGACCAGTACCAAGATAGACTACACTACCTTCTCAAAATTCCAAAAATTCAATTCTCCCCCTGAGATTTTTGAGAATTTTTCACTTCTGCTCTTCTCCCCCTTTGACATCAATGGCAAAGGTAGGGGTCGCATACCAAAAATGTGTCAACTCATCAAAAATGTTATGCAAAAATGTTACCTTAACATACATGAGTTGAAAGATGTTTGCAAAGTCTTTCTTCAGTTGAACCAAATTTGTGATATGACCACAGATCAAATAAGATTGTGTCTCTGAGGACTCTAGGTTGGCCGGATCAGTAACTCCTATAGATTATTTTCCATCTTTTAGAGCACTGGTCAATATGTCAAGTTTTGGACAGATTATGCTCCTGAGTTCACAAGTCCTTGCCACAATTTTGTCATTTTCATGCTTTAGACTTTTTATCTTATCAAGCAGGGACATCACTTCACTCTCTATCTTTCCAATTCCACCAGTTAGAGGATCAAATGCTTCGGATATGGTGCTTACTAGTTTTCCAGATCTTTCACCTTTTTCTCATTTTCTTCAGTAAACTATGAAAAAGATAAACATGGTTTGTAGATTTTATTACCTTCTAATAAAGCATTCTGCACATTTTTTACACATGAGGTTAAAAGGAATTTGTCTTGGACAATCATCCGCTTCAATCTATCAAAACTTTTAACATCAAATTCATTCTGCACTTTCACCATGGTTGACTTTTCTAATGACTCAAAGTGAGTGTCAACTGAGTTGATAAGTCTTTTCAAATCATTGGAAGATGAACTAGTGAAATCTTTCACATATGATGGCATTATCTTCTCAAGTACTCTGGATGCCAAACTTAGTAGTTCACTATCCTCAATGTGAGATTTCAATATCTCTTCACTGGCTTGAGCATGAGCAATCTTGGATACTTTCATTTTCTGGATTGGACTTAAGATAAACAGATTGATAGGACCTTCAATCAGTTCTGGATCCAATTCTTCCTTTTGTTCAACCAAGAATTTATTTACTGCCTTAGCAGTGTCTCTTCCTTCACTTTTATTCTCTTCAACCAGACCATGAATCTCAATTTTCTTTTCTTTATGTATTACTTCTTTAGTTGGAGGTTTCGATTTTCCTTCATTGATTTCCAGTTCCCCAACTGATACATTTTCAAAATTTTCAACTTCAATAGGATTTGTTGTGTTGTCTACTAGAGGAGGAATTTGAGTATCCTCAATCTTGTCATCATTTTCCTTTTCATTTTTTCGATTTGCTATAGTATTCTCAACATTTTTTTCTTTTGATTTCCTTTCCGTACCAAAGGGTACTTCTTCAACATGTGTCTCTTCAACAACTACATCAATTCTCTCACTTAGCAGGATTTTTCTGAGAATCTTCGCAGTCTCTTTTATCACTTCATCTGTTTTCCCAATTAAGAGCTTGTTCAATCTTTTTTTGCTCTTAAATTCTTTATTTTTTATTTTCAAGAACACCTTCATTTCATCTATTGACATTACTGGACAAAGCTCTGCTAAGATCCTTTCTCTCATTTGTTCTTCTTCATTCTTGGCATTAACTCTTCTCATCTCCAATATGTCATATAAGCTTTTTGGTAGATTTGGCATTATTTCTATCAACACTTCATTGAAAATGTTCATATGCTCAATAGTTTCCTCTTCAAGAATTCTTTTATCAAACTCACCAAAGACTCATACCATTCACAAAAGGTTTTAAATTTCCATCTTTGATTATAGCTTTTTCAATTGCTTTATCTAACATACCTGTTTTGTTGATCTTTGCTTTCTTCTTTGCCTAGTTGCCTCCACCGGAAGGCTTGTCTTTTGTGATTGATGTTGCCTTGGTGCCTTGATGTATGATTTCTTTTACTTCTTCATCCTCAGAGACAGTCATATACACTCTTTTTCTTTTTCCTTTCTTTCTCTCCCCATCTTTATCAGATCCCTCAGTTTTCACAGGGATTGGTTGAGCTGCAGGGATTGAATGAGGTGTAGAGCTCCTAGTTGTTCTAGCTTGAGTAGATGGTGCTTCCAAACTAGATAATTGACCTTTTGTTGCTTCCTTAGCGTCCTGCCTTGCAGATTCAGCCTCTTGCCTTTTCATTCTAACTTCTTTTAGCAATTCAACAGGTACTCCCATACTCTCTGCAAGAATTTCAACTTCTTTTCTGACTCTTTTAATAGTCACAGGATTTCTTAGTTCACTGTGCACTTGTCTATCTTTCTTTGCATAAGTTTCAAATATTTCCTCTATCGGATCAACTTGTTTTCTCAGTATGTGTTGAGCGTAGATATCCAAAAAAATTCCATTGACTTCATATCCCATGGGCATGATCCAGATTGTCCTAGGATCAACGACCTCCATCATACATTGATCAATACTCACCATGAAGCAAATAGAGTCCTTGTATTTCTCCACAATAGAGGTGGGAATTATTTCCCTTGCTTGCATCATAGATTGAAAGCCTTTGAATTATCCCCAGATATTTGCATTTCTTGTTTTGATATCTAAAATACTATATATCAGATCACCGATCTGTTTAGCTACCGGTTTGTCCTTTTTCCACTAAACTTTTCCAATTCCCAAAACTTCACCCATGAAGTAACAAAACAAACACAAAAGTAGAGTACCAAATTTGAAATAATTTTTCTTGTCTTCCTTTACCTTTGCCAAATTTTCCATTAATTGAATTCTCATAAATTCACAAAGGTCATAGTCTGCATTTTCCTTTACCATTTGATATGTGGCATAAATTGTTGTGCTGGATATAAAGTTCTCTTGGCTAGAATGATAAATTTTGTATCCGATGACCATGGATGCAAATTTCACATATACATCAACAATGTTGTCAATGGTCATAGCTCTTCTATCATATGTTGATCTTGTGGCATCTATGACTGTTTGGTTTTTCACAGACTTGAGAATAGGTAATCCACTAGAAGAATTCAGACTGGTTACTGCATTGATAGCTTCCTTTGTAATTTTGAATGGAATAGTTAGCCACATAAATTCATCATGCACTCGGCTCAAAACTTATCGAACCCATTCCAACTCTAGAAACACAGGAAATTTAACCATCTATGTGAATTTCTTAGTTCCCAAGATTTTATGTTCCAGCTTTATAGAAAAATATTTGCCAATGATATAATGATTGTACAGATTCATAAGTTGAGAATTTCTTAGCTCTTCAATATTTGCAAGAATGTAAACCCTAATGTCCTCTATATGTAAAACTCCGTACAGAACAGATGAAAATTCTCCTAGAGGATCGGTCTCAAGTGATTTGTAAGGATGCCACTTAAATTTAGGTCGAGTTCGATCCTTAACTTTGACTACCAGAGGAGTATTCACTTTCCCAAATCACAAGTTTTGCAAAGTTTTCTGAAAAATAAATTTTTCATCATATCGCAATTTGAATATTGAAAACACTTCTGACGCTTGAATCTCGCCTCAAATCGCCAATGTTCACCTATGAGCTCTCCAGACTTCTTCTCTTCCAAATGGAAGATAAAATGTGAAGTGTGGAAATGACCTTTTATCATTTACACACCTAACTCTTTTGTACTCACAATAAATGCTTTAACCTTAATTCATCTAGTTACTCTATATCAGTACACCATGATGAATAAAACATTTGCAGACCTCCAATGAGTTCAACAGTAATTGTTGATCATTTATGAATCTCTTGAACACATCCACATCAAGTATCACTTGCATGTCAGGTTTTTATATGATTTTCTTTGACAACTCCCCCTAGGCCAAATGCCTAAGACTAATTCCTGGAGGAATTAATAGAAGAATGTTCTGGTGTGGGTACACTTTCTTCAATAGAGGGTTCTTTCTTCACCCATTTCTTTTGCATTTGTTTCCTGGTCGCATCTGCAGTGATTTTCCCTTTTCCTTTGATGTCTTTCTATATATTCCTTTTTTTATTTACCGAACCTTTTTTGTTCCAGCAATGAGTTGCAATGTGACCAATTTTGTTGCAGTTGTATCATACAACATTTCTCTTACCAGACCAGTTATTCCACTGATTTCCTCTTGATCTGCACTGGTTAGTAGTATGGCCAAGTCTATTGCATGTATAACATCTGATGTTTCTATGAAATTGATTTATCATACTTCTTCATTCATTTGACTTATGACCAATCTTATGAAATTTAAAACACTGACCTAAAAATGATGGACCACTTTGATTCATTCTACTTTGGCATTGAGTGTCCATGTGTCCAAATTTATCACAATCAAAACAATATCCATTAAATCTTTGAGCATTAGGTTGCCTTACCAGATACCTTTCAGATTTGTTCCCTTGGTTTCCTTGTCTAAATCTTCTTTTCTCATATCTGGAACTTTCTCCTTCTTCATATCCAAGACCTCTCTTGTCACCATGAGTCCTCTAACTTCCAATTAATTCATCAAGCATGGAAAAACTAGCTTTGAACTTCTCTTTATACTCATTAGCAGTAGCAAGTTCATTCTTGAGACTATCCATCTACTTTTCAAGTGCTTCTTCACTATTTTTAGATTGTTCAAGTTCATTATCCAATTGGCTGCATAATTCAAATTTTTCTTTCAAGGACTGTTTCAAGTTCTCTTCATTTTTCTTTCTATCTTCAATCTCCTTGGTCATCTTCATCATGATAGATTCCATCTAATGTTTTAGAACTGTCCTCTCTTTGGTAAGCTTTTCACATTCTTCTATCTTTTCTTTCAGGGCTTGACTGATTTGTTCTTCTTCAATGCTCTTACTGTCATTCTGCTTGATCTAATCACATAGTTCCTTTCTCTTCTCTCTAGACTTGTTGATTGTGTCTTTCAGAGATTCAATGAATTTCTCAGCATCTGATAGGTTTTCTTGCAATTTTTGAACTTCAATCTTTGACTGATCAAGATCATCTAGGGCCACCAAAATTTGTTGTTGAAGACTACTTGAATCCATTAAAACATCTTTCAAGATCTCCCCAAGTGGTTAGACTTCTTCCAGAGGAACTAGATCCGATACCAATTGTTGGAAACAAGCTACACTGAGAGGGGGGGTGAATTAGTGTTGTGAAAATATTAACTTCATTAACCTTTATCATCAAATCATTATTAACATTCAACCATAATGCATAAACAAGGAAATAAACACAACACCATAACACCAAGATTTTTACGTGGAAACCCTGTTAGGGGAAAAACCACAGTGGATGGCCAATCCACAAGTATGATTTGAGTATACTCAAAATAAATATTACAAAAGGGGAATGCACTTGCATTCAAGGGCACTACCTAGAGCTCACTGCTCAAAGGGTAGAATCACTGCCTTACAAATAAAATCAGATTAAAACCATCTGAATGTTTGAATTGAGAAAATTAGCATCTGCAAATGCTTGATTACAGTTCTGGTTAGGCTCAATAATAGATCTACTGACCAATAAGCTGATTATGCACTTCTACTCTGTTATACAAATACACATAGCACAAATCTTCTATGCACAAGTGAAACTGTGCATCATTGCTCTTCTAATTTACTCTTATTCGCTATTTGCATCAATACACACATCACTGACACATAAAAATTATATGGATGATCATATATATATATATATATATATATATATATATATCCACAACATAGGATTCAATTACACTTTGTCGACTTCAATAGAACACAAGAAAATTACAACTATCGACCTCAAATTATGAAAGATATGCAATGCATACCCTTAATGGCCGGCCACAACTTGGATAAGACCCAAACAAAGATGTACAAACATAGAAATATTTAACTAATCAGTCCTCATACATCCATGACTTAATACATCCATGAAGTCGACCACAATACAAGAAAATATTGAGAACAAGTCAACCGAATCTTCTAACTTTCACACAAACTGATACGAACCATTGCGCTTCAATAGAAACAAAGATAATATTCTAACAAATATTCCGTAGGATGCGCAATACAAAATAATAACCTGAAATCATCATGCAGATTGACGAACACTGTGTTAACATATACTTTGTTCTTCCTTAACAAACTTCAATCTTCCTGTTGGTATGATCAATGTATAGTGTGTATATCTGATCATTGATGGCAACGGTTGCCATCAATGACAACACCAAGTGATACACGTAGTGTCTCTTGCCAACATATAAGTGGGTTCCATGCATTATCATATGAAAGAACAAAGTTGTGCAAATAAAATTTATACAATTAATCTTGCATTTCTAATGTAGACCATTAGAAATCTTCTAAAAATGAAGATCTTGAATTCATGGCAATAGGGAGATTATTGATTATTTAACTAAATTGAAAATATATAAATTTTTCTTGCAAAAATAGAGTATATACCCAGGTAGGAGGTCTCCACCTCATTAATTGAACTGTATTATCTACCAGTTCATCAATTTTTACCTTCAATATTTTTCTCTTTGTTTCCTACTTCTCAATTGCTTTGGCATGTGTGGATATCAATTCTACTTCCTCTTTTTCCCAATCCTTTTATTTTTGGGAAAAATTCTTTGCTTTCTTCCACATCTTAATACCAAGTGACACAATAGTGGGAAAATTAGGGGTTCTTATTATATATCTAATTGAGCTCTTTGGGTCCTAATCTTTTTCTCTTTTCAATTATGGAAAGTTGTGCTAATAATTCTACCTTTGATCCCTACCCAAATCTTTGGAGTTTTTCTTCCAATTCCTTAATCTTTGCATCCCTTTCATTATCCCTCTATTGGTATGCTTTCACTTGATCCTCTAAATGTTTTATCTTTTGTAAGGCTTCTTGCAGTTCCTTGGTATTTACTACTCTTCTCCTACCTCCTTTGAATGCATAAACCCTTCTTCAAAGTCAAGGCTTTTTGGAGATCTATTTTTCTTTCTAGCCATCAAAATATCTTTTGAATCCAAGTCAAAAGTATTGCTCATCTATAAGGATTGCATAATGGGTGTTATTTTATCACTATTAGGAACAATTCCCTCATAATCCATATTAGAATCAATCATAACAACATCTTCTTGTGGATTTTTAGCTTTCCCTTTTATTGGCCCTTTCCTTTTTAGGCGATGTGACTGCCTTCTTGATTGTGTGGCCCTTTTTCTTCTTCTTCATAGATGTAGAAGAAAAGGCATCACTTTTCCTTTTCTTTGGATTTGGCGAGCTTTTAGTAGAAGTTGGGTTTCTACATCCTCTTCAGCTATGGGTTGCTCAACAAAGGTTGTAGGTTGAGTTTCCTCCATTCCTTGCTCTTCAGGTTCCTCTATACTATGGGTAGGTTTTGTAGCAAGGGAACCAAAGGGTATTTCTTCCTCTATTGCAGCCATAGGGGATTCTTCTACTTCTTGTTCCTAACCCATTTCTTCTATATTCTATACTTGAATAATGTTGTTTATATTGTTGTTGTTTAGAAAATATTCCCAAGATACATTGGGAAACTGAACCCTCAAACTTCTTTTAACAAGAAAAGTAACTAAACATAAAGAGACAAAGTAGACTAATTCCTTTTCCTCTTATATTCTAATGACATCCTTGTTAAAAAAGTATATAGAAATTTTGGAACATTTACCAACCTCTGATGGCATAAATGACTAAGCAGCATAAAATGCACTATATATAAAAATGATTGTCTTCCATCACAAGTTAAATATATAACAATATGTGCAGCTATAGAGGCCCAATTCCAAGGTAAAGATAGACATTTTTTACCTTATGAGGAGTAACCTAAATTCTCTCTAGGAAAGGAGAATTCATTTCTGGTTGTGATTGCATCTGCCTTGACTAAGAATTCTTCTCCAACCCTCGAAAGACTTGACACCTCTTCTATGACCACCTTTGATGTATCTAGCCTTAATCCCCACACAATTGCCTCATAATTTTTCAAGGTGCTAGAAATTTTTTGGGTCACGAGTTCATTGTATGCTATCAATCTAAGGAAATAATCTAGCTAGCCTACTTGTTGGAAGATAGGTAAACATTTCCCTTCTTCTGCTGATAAATTATATGCTAAAGGCTCTCCCCTTTCTATATCACCTCCCACTATAATTTAACCAATTATGTTTCTTATTTTATTTGTGTATTCACCCAATTCTACTATTTCCTTTCTATTATTTGTGCTTGATCACCCAATTCTGCTCTGGATACTTCTTCACTGCTCTAAACTCTCATTTTCTTTATAATGACAGAAAATTGAAAATAACTATGGCCTTTTGGATACCCCTCCCCCAACTAAGGATTCTAATTGTCCTCAATTATAAGGTATGGAAAGGGTGTGGGTAATATTAAGTAGTGAAAGTCAAAACATGAAGTTTAAATGCGTGAATGAAGTATAAATATTTACAAAATCAGTAAGCTTGAATGTTAATTATGAGAGTTAATGTGAGAAGTACCTATTGACATGTTTTGAAGTGAAGGATAGCACATGCTAAATTTGTTGAATGTTGTCATATCATGGGAAAATATTTGAGGTGATAACTAAGGATTGTGTGTGGTCATGGGAAAAATAACTTCTATTTGCATATAGCACGTGGCAAGAAATTGGAAGTGGAAAAAAATACTATAGGAAGTATGTGGGGTGAAAGTGAATAGTGGAATATATTGCATGGTACAAATAATGTGAAAATTAAATGGTTATTGCTACATGTAGTATGAATAAGTGTTCATGAAATGAAATGAATGATGGTTTCTATGATCATGGGTGATATGATGGTTGTGCAAGTGCTACAGGATGTTGAAGAAACAAGTCCCTTCTAAATGTTGTGCCTTCGGGCATGATGTTGTAAGTATCATGATCTCTACTGCAAGCAAAAAATAAATACTTTCAAGTGTCACTTGTGCATGTGTATGCATGTGAAAATTGTTGTATAATTATACCTGGGCAAGGTAGTAGCTAAGCTAGGTAGCTCATCTACTGATTCCTTTAATTAAGTGCTAGAAATTGTTGATGAATTATGTAACTTTGGTTCCAATTGATGTTGTAGTGTTTGTAGGAAATAATTATCCTATAGTGGCCTTTTATAAAGCTTTAATCAATGGCCATTGACTAAAATTGAAAACCTTACCACATCAATTGTTATGAGCTGAACTACTCCATTTGGAAAAACAATCTAAATTTCATATGGCCTGAGCCATATTGTTTGTATTTTTTCCTTATAATCCTTATACCCAGAGTCATAGAATAAATTCCAATCAAATGCATTAAACTGCTTGGTATTGATAAATTGATCATGCCACCTCATTCTTTTTTTAATTCATAATCTCAAAGTATTGAATGGCTTCCATTCATATCTCATCTAAAGCATTGAGATTGTGCAACCTCTTCTTTTGTGCTTCAGATAAACCCATGCCCAATTTGACTGTTCTCAAAGTTTTGTATTCAAATTCTATTGGAAGGACTACCTTTTTTCCATAAACCAATTCACATGGTGTAAAGTTTGTTTTTATTTTCTAGGTTATCTTATAAGCACAAAATACTTCAAGTAACTTGGTTTCCCAATCCTTTTTGTGGAGTTGCACTATTTTTGTAAGAATGTTTTCTAATTCTTTGTTAGCAACCTCCACCTAACCATTAGCATGAGGGTGATAAGGTGTAGATTTCCTATATCTAATCTCATATTCCTACACTAACTTGGTGACCAGATCTAAGGTAAATTATGGCCCTTGGTATATAACTATTTCTCTAGGAACACCATATATTTTAAAGATATCTTCATAGAGAAACTTAGAAACATTTTCATCCCTTTCAAATTGAAAGGATTTTACCTCCACCCATTTCATAAGTTAATTAGTGCATACCAATATATATTCCTTGTTGGATGTTGGAGATATAGGAACAATAAAATTTACCTCCCATTTGTCAAATGGTGCAATAACTAGTTGTGGTTGAAGTGGTATTTCATCTATTTTAGTAGGTCATCCCATCCTCTAACATCTGTCACACCTTCTTGTGTACTTTACTGCAACCTTGTGAAGGGTTGGCCAATAATAGTCAATGTTCAAGATTTTAAGGTTCATCCTCTTTACTACAAAATGTCCTCTACAAGGTTCATTATGGCATGCTTTGAGAATTTCATAGACTTCATCTTCCTTGATGCACCTCATCATTATATTATTGGGCCATATGTAAAATAGATATCCATCTACCCATGGATAAGGAGATTTTTTTTGAACTAGATGTCTCTTCTCCCTTGGTGAGAGATGTGGTGGTGTTTGTTGGATTTGTGGTTGTGTTGCTAATATGTGGTTGTCATTGATGTCAACACTATTAGAACTTAATCTTCTTAAGGTTGTATATGTCGAGGAGATTGGGAAAATTGTATAAAATATAGTACAGGAAGCCAGTGGAGCTGAGAAGGTCAAATTGTTGGAAAGCTCTGTGTTGAAGATCTGAAGGTTCACTTCAAAGGGTTTGTTTCTAAATCTTTCTAGTATGTTTTCCGAAAGTTTTAAAGGTTCACATAAAGATTTGTGGAAGTTATGAAGATTTGTGTGCCTATAGTTACTTGATTTCTGTAGATGATGTTCTTGGTTGAAGTGGATGAAATTTTAGTAATTCCATGTGTTGTGCATGTCCTTATGGCATTCATTGATGAGTCTATATTGTGCTCTATCCTTGTTGTACATCCGCAATGATTGGAGTGTTCGTGATCAGATAATTTTTTGATGTGTGCCTGAGTATTCATGTTCTTGGCCGACATTGTGGTGTTAGCATGTTGTGGATCCATGAGGATTAATATTTTATTGTTTGGCATGTTTGGAGACTTATGTTGGTGTGCATTGTAATTTATTCATGTATCAAGGCTGGTAGTTGTAATTCATTCTTTATTTGTGGCCGACTAAATAGTGGTTGTAAATCCATGTAGCAGATATATATGAGATTGTTTTTCTCATTTAGATGTAGGTGCTCAAGTTTACAAGTAATCTATAAGTGCGAATAAAGGTCAAATCATTCAGAGTAGAGTGTGGAAGATTTTGAGCAAAAGGTGGAAGAGTTTGAAGAAGTTTTTGTGCGCCTAACTGGAACTGTAATGAACCTTTTGTAGAAGCTATTTTCTCAGTTCAAATTCATTAGATGGATTTAATCTTATTATTGAATGTAAGGCAGTGAGCCTTCCCTTTGAGCAGTGTGCTCTAGGCAATGCACCTGAATGCAAGTGCATTCCCTTTTTATTCTTCATTATACTTCTAACATGGTATAATTTTGTGGACTAACATCCACCGTGGTTTTTCCCCTAACAGGGTTTCCACGTATAAAATCTTGGTGTTCATATGTCTTTGATGTGTTGTTGATTTAATGCTTGCACTATTAATTATCAAATATGTGATATAAGGTTGATTAATTTTGTATAAGTTTGGTTTTGGTAACAATTGATTCACCCCCCCCTCTCAGTTGTCTATCCTTGTTTTTCCAACAATTGGTATCAGAGCTAGTTCCTTCAAAAGAAGCTTAAGAAACTTGAGGTGATCCGAGATGGCATCATTTAAGAAGGATAGTCCTAGATTCGATGGTACAAACTACTCTCTATGGAAATTCAGGATGGAATTTCATTTAAGGTGCATTGGTGAACCCTTCTGGTAGATGACACAAATTGCATAAACTATTCCTCAGAATGGTCCCTCCTCTGAAGATGAGATCAAGAAAGCATAAATTAATACCAGGTCAGTAGAAACACTGGTGAGTGCTTTGACATATTCAAAGATGAAAAATGTGATGGGATTGAATACTGCATACTAGATTTGGAAAAATATAGAAACATTATATGAAGGAGATGCACTAGTGAAAAGTGCTAAGCTACAAAGTCTAAAAGGAAAATGGGAGAGCTTGAAGATGAGTGGAGATGAGAACATATTTTCCTTCTCACACAAGATAAATGAATTGGTGATGAACATTAGATGTGTCAGTGGACCTTTGGATGATGATGAAATTGTGGCTAAGATACTTAGATATGTGTCCCCTTCCTACAAGACAAAAGCTCCTAAGACAAATATTACAAAAGACATGTTGATTGGAAAACTTGCTGCATTTGAATTAAGAAAATTCGGTGAGTCTACTCCTAAGACCAAATCTTCTTTCAAGGCTATTGTATCCGTGAAAAAGAGGTAGATTCATGAGAGAGTTCCCAGAGAACATTAAGATATGAAGATGAGATGAAGCAGATTGAAGATGAAGAAAGGGAATTGGAAGAACTGCAAGCATTGATTGTGAAAAGAGAATCAAGAGGTCATGGTAAGTACAAAGGAAAGTTACCTATTAATTTTTTTTCTTGCAGTAAGATAGGTCATTTTTCTTCTAGATGTCTTGAAATAGTTTCAAAGTATAAACCTGAAAACACTAGATTTCAAAGAAAGTGCTATTATGTTGAGGAAGGTATAACTAATGAAGAATCTAATAAAGAAATTAGAAATGAAGATGAATGGGTATTTATTTCTATCAAAGAAAATGGTCAAGTGTCCACTGAATCTACTAGCAATGAAAAATGTTGAGAAAGCTCTTGCAGCCAAAGTTGAAGAGAAAGATGAGTGGGTAATTGATAGTGGATGCTCACATCATATGACTAGTGATAAAAGAAAATTTGTAATCTTGGAAAACTATGATGGTGGTGTTGTGAGGTTCAGAGACAACACTTCTGGTGTGATTCGTGGCAGAGGCACTATTTATTTTGGTGGTAAGCACAATATTGATGATGTTATTTATGTAGAAGGATTAAAGCATAACGTGTTGAGTGTTGGACAAATGGTAGACAAAGGTTACAATCTGCATTTCAAAAATAGTAAGTGCAAAATAATGGGAAGTTCGGGAACTGTGATTGCTTCAGGAACAAAGACAAAAGGTAATATCTTTCATTTGAGTGTTCCTAGTAAAATTTGTTTGATTGCTCAAATTGATGTAAGTTGGTTATGGCATAGGAGGTTATGCCATGTGAACTTTGATAACATTGTCAAGATAAGCTCTACTCAAGCAGTTAGAGATATACCTAAGTTAGTGAAGCCTACTAACACTATGTGCAAGGAATGTCAGATGGGAAAGCAAACAAGAAATTCTTTTCGGAGCAAACAATACAACTCTAATGGAGTACTGGATTTGATACATACTAATCTATGTGGTCCCTCCATAATCAGAAGGCTACAAGGAGAAAGGTATTTTATGTTGCTCATTGATGATTATTCTAGAATGATATGGGTTGCTTTCTTAAGAGAAAAACATGAAGCATTAGAAAAGTATAAAATTTTTAAAGCTATGGCAAAGAATGAGACAGGTCAAAAGATCAAATGTCTAAGATTAAACAGAGGTGGTTAATTCACTTCATGAGAATTCAATTCTTTTTGTGAAGAGCATGGAATCCAAAGATAGTTATCTACTCCTCGGACCCTTCAACAGAATGGAGTATTTGAAAGAAAGAACACAACCATTCTAGACACTGCTAGAACCATGATGCTGGAAGAAAATGTTCCTCATTTCAACTGGAGAGAAGTTGTAAGTACTGTTGTGTACACCATTAATAGGGTGAATGTGAACAGTAATTCTAGTAAGACACCTTTTGAGCTATGGTTTGGTTATAAGCCTACAGTCAAATATTTCAAAATCTTTGGAATCAAATTCTACATCAAGAGATATGATGATATAGGTAAGTTTGATGCTAGAAGTGATGAAGGAATATTTTTAGGATACTCTACTAAAAGAAAAGCTTACCGATGCTTTAATAAAAGGCTGAAGAAAATGGTAGACAGTGAAAATGTCAAGATTGATGAAGATATTGGTAAATCATTTAGATCTAGTGGTTATGATTTAGATGATCAACATGATGATGCTAACAATAATATTCAGACACAGAATCAACTTCAAATTGTTCCAGTGAACCAAGGAAATCAAGAAGTAGAAGCCAGAAAAAGTGCAGAAGAAAGAACACAAGAATAAGAGGTAAGAGAAAACTTCAAAACTCCTAAGTATGTAAGACAAAATCATTTTGATAGCCAGATCATAGGAGACAAAAGCAAAGGTGTGCAAACTAGAAGAAGAATTCTAGAAGAATATTGTCTAATCTCTAAAGCTGAGCCTAGAAATATCAGTAAAGCATGTAAAGATGAATATTGAATGAAAGCCATGAATGAAGAATTGTTGCAGATATAGAAAAATGATACATGGGATATTTTTCCTAGACCTCGGAACAAAAATGTGATTGGAACCAAGTGGGTGTTCCGGAATAAGCTAAATGAACAAGGTGATGTGGTCAGAAACAAAGCAAGATTGGTTTGCAAAGGATACTCATAGATGGAAGGTATTGATTTTGAAGAAACTTTTGCTCCTGTTGCTAGAATTGAAGCTGTTAGATTACTTCTTTCTTATGCTATTTTCAAGAATTAAAAAGTTTATCAAATGGATGTAAAGTCAACATTTCTGAATGGTGAACTAGAAGAAGAAGTTTATGTTGAACAACCAGATGGATTACAGTTGACTGATGAAAATGACATGGTATGCCGATTGTAGAAAGCTCTTTATGGGCTAAAGCAAGCTCCTAGAGCTTGGTATGCTAGATTGGAAAAATACTTGTTGAAACTTGGATTCAATAAAGGTATTGTTGACAACAATTTGTATTTCAAGCTAGATCAGAGCAAAGAACTGATCATTGAAGTCTTTGTTGATGATATTATTTTTGAAGGTGATGATGATTTGTGTATGAAGTTTTCCGATGAAATGAGAAGTGAATTTGAAATTTCAATGATAGGAGAGCTGAAATTCTTTTTAGGATTACAAATTACTCAGTTAGATGATGGAATCTTTGTATCTCGATCTAAGTATGTGAAAGAGTTACTAAAAAATTTTGGCATGAAATATTCAAAACCAGTTGATACACCTATGGTGATCGGATGAAAACTTACACATAAGATGATTCTCCTTAAGTAAATCAGACAAGATATAGTTCAATTATTGGTGGACTACTCTAATTTGACTCAGACTAGGCCAGATATAATGAATGTTGTGTGCATGGTTGCTAGATTTCAAGTTGATCCTAAAGAGTCCCATGTGACTACTGTGAAAAGAATATTCAGATATCTAAAAGGGATAGCTGATCTTGGTCTTTGGTATCCTAAGGATTATGATCTTACTCTAAGTGCTTTTACTGATGTTGATTGGATAGGAGATGTAGATGAAAGGAAGAGTACCAGTGGTAGTGCATTGTTTTTAGGAAAGAAGCTAGTATCTTGGTTAAGCAAAAAGTAGAACTCAGATTCATTATCTATTGTTGAGGTAGAGTACATTGCTGCTGCAAACAGTTGTACCCAAGTATTATGGATGAAGCAAATGTTGAGATATGTCAGAATTGAGTATGAAGAACCCATTACAATATTTTTTGATAATTCAAGTGCCATTAACATTTCTAAGAATCCAGTGTTGCATTCAAAGACAAAGTATATATCCATCAAGTATCACTTCTTGAGAGATAAAGTAAGTGACAAAGAAGTTATATTGGAGTACATACCTACCAAAGAGAAAATTGTAGATATCTTTACCAAGTCGTTGCCTAAGGATAATTTTGAGTACCTCAGAGGAAATTTAGGGCTGATTTCCCCTCTTGATCAGAACTAAGATGCAGATATTTGCATCAGTTCGTGAATTCATAGCCATATCTCATTCCAGATTGATGTTGTGGTGGTTGCTACTCAGGGGGAGTAGTCAGATGATTCAAAATTAAGATCAGAGCATGTGTACCTTTTCCATTGATGTCAAAGGGGGAGAGAGAAGCAATGTGAAAAATGTGGGAAAGAAGAGCAATGAAGGAAACAAGAAAGAGTGCACAATCTCAGGGGGAGATTGTTGAAGAAGAGTTAGTTGGGTTGATGGTATTATTTTTCACATCATGTTTTTCCATCAATGCCAAAGGGGGATATTTTTGGATGTTGTGGTTATGTTGCTAATATGTGTTTTTCATTGATGTCAACACTATTAGCACTTAATCTGCTTAAGGCTGTATATGTCAAGGAGATTGAGAAAATTGTAAAAAATATAGTACATGCAACCAATGGAGCTGAGAAGGTCAGATTGTTGGAAAGCTCTATATGTTGAAGATCTGAAGGTGTGCTTCAAAGGTTTTGTTAATGAATCTTTCTAGTATGTTTTCTGAAAGTTTCAGAGGTTCGCATAAAGATTTGTGGAAGTTATGAAGATTTGTGTGGCTACAGTTACTCAGTTTTTGTAGATGATGTTCTTGGTTGAAGCGGATGAAATTATGCTAATTTCATGTGTTGCGCATGTACCTGTGATGTTCATGGATGAGTCTAGATCATGCTTTGTCCTTTTTGTACATCCGCAGTGATTAGAGTGTTCGTGATCAAATATTTTTCTGATGTGTGCCCAAGTGTTCATGTTCTTGGCCGACATTGTGGTGTTATCGTGTTGCAGATCCATGAGGATTAATATTTTATTGTTTGGCATGTTTGGAGGTGTTTGTTTGGGTCCTCACTATGTTGTGACCGACTTATGTTGGTGTGCATTGTAATTTATTAATGTATCAAGGCCGATAGTTAAATCTGTGTAGCAGATATATATATATGAGATTGTTTTTCTCATTTAGATGTAGGTGCTCAAATTTACAAGTAATGTACAAGTGCGAATAAAGGTCAAATCATTTAGATCAGAGTGTGGAAGAGTTTGAGCAGAAGGTGGAAGAGTTTGAAGAATTTTTTGTGCACCTAACTGGGACTGTAATCAGACTTTTGTAGAAGCTATTTTCTTAGTTCAAATTCATTAGATGGATTTAATTTTATTACTGTATGTAAGGCAGTGAGCCTTCTCTTTGAGCAGTGTGCTCTAGGCAGTGCACCTGAATGCAAGTGCATTCCCTTTTTATTCTTCATTATACTTCTAATAGGGTATAATCTTGTGGACTAACATCCACTATGGTTTTTCCCCTAACAGGGTTTCCACATATAAAATCTTGGTGTTCATATGTCTCTGATGTGGTTTTCATTTAATGCTTGCACCGTTAATTGCCAGATCTATGACATAAGGTTGATTAATGTTGTATAAGTTTGGTTTTGGTAACAACTGATTCACCCCCCCACCTCCCCTCTCAGTTGTCTATCCTTGTTTTTCCAACAGTGTTTTCCCTACAACTAGATAATTAACTATGTTTTCATACCAAGGTGTATGCATAGAAAGGGTGAATAAGTGCTCATCTAGAAATGAATCATCCATAATATCCTCTTCTAATTTTTTGGTAGTTTTCAGATAAAATCTACTACTACATTATCCCTTCCTATTTTGTCTACTATTGTAATGTCAAACTCCTAAAGTAGCAACAACCATCTCACAATTCTACCTCCAATTGTTGGTTTATTTGTCAAGTACCTAATTGTTTTACAGCCTGTGTGAATTATTTCAAAATACCTCATGATGTAGTGCCTAAATTTATTAATTAAATAGACAACTACTAACATCTCCTTTTCAATTACTATGTAATTGAGCTATTCCCCCTAAAGGTTATTGTTGATATAATATATGACATACTCTAGATTTCCTTTCTTCTATCCTCACGGCTCCAATTGCAAAATCAAAAGCACCTGTATGGATATAAAAAGGCAATGTCCAGTTTGGTCCTCTCAACACTGGGGTCTTTGTAAGTGCTTCCTTAAGGGATTCAAAGGCATGCTGATAGGTAGGTGTCTAGTAAAACTCCACATCTTCAGATAATAGGATAAACAATTGTGTTGTAATTTTACTAAAATCTTTTATAAATCTCATGTAGTACCGAGAATGACCAAGAAAGCTTCTAACATCCTTTTGTTTCTAAGGTACAGGAAGTGTAGATATTAACTTAATATTATTTGGGTTTACTTGGATCCCCTTATTGGACACAAACTGTCCCAAGACTACTCCTTTTGTCATCATCATGAAATGTTTTTCATGACTTAAGGACAGGTGGTGATCTTGACATCTTTGTAGTACCCTTGTCCAAGTTAGCAAGTGATTCATCATAGGTATTCCCATAGGTTTTAAATTTATACATGTAAACTTCCATGGAATCATGAACAAAGTCTAAGAATATACTCAATACTACCCTTTGGAATGTGGTATGCACATTGCATATCCCAAATGACAAGACAAAGTAAGCATATATACCCCAAGTACAAGTAAATTTTATCTTACCTTGGTCCTTTGGAGCTATATTAATGTAGTTATATCAATTTAACCCATCTAAGAAGGAAAATTATTATTTTCTTGTTAATGAATCTAGCACTTAATCAATGAATGGCAAGGGGAAATGGTTTCTTATTGTTGTTGCATTTAAATCACAATAATCAACACACACTCTCCATTTTCCTCCCTTCTCAGGTACTATTACTAATGGAGACAAATGAAACCTGTATCAAATAACTTTTGTGATTTTATCTTAACTATGCCATAGATAGTTGGTGTCATTTGTCTGTGAGGTTACCTCATTGAATGGTAGCCATCATTAATGTAAATTATGTGCATGCATAGTTTTGGGTATATTCCTTTTCATATCATGGTAATCCCATGCAAATGCAGTTGTGTGTGCTTGAAGCACTTTCAACAGTGAAGAATTTTGTGCAACAGTCAATTGACTATTTACATTTAATGTCTTACCCAGTGTAATATCAACTATCAGAGCTAATGTTTAGATGGAGGTAATATCCAAGCCTTCTATATTTGGGGTGTAATTATGGGGCAATAAGGTATGGAAAATATGAGAGATGGAATCAAATGTATTGGCAGGGATTATATTCGGAAGGGTGTCTTGTAAACATGTTAAAAATCATACTATTGTGGGTCCCTACCATAGTCGTTTAGCATGATGTTTGCAAGCAATTTATCCTCATCTTTAATTTCCAACATAGACTTATGTTCAATAGTAATTAATATTTATAATGAGTATTGATCATCCACATCTAGGCCAGGCCATACACTTTTCTCCAAATCTATATGTGGTTGTGTAGGTGGATAAAGGATTGTCTTTTTGGTTACATTTCTATTGGAAAGGATCATGTTACTAGATATGAAACCTATAAAGCATCTAAAATAGCCAACCAAGGTCTCCTTGGAATTAGGGGGAACCCTAAAAGATTTTCTTTAGGTTGTAGCACCATAAAGTTTACACGATATTCTCATGAATCTAATGTTATAACCAATCTTCTATAATTCCCTCTCGTTTTACTATATACCTATTTGCTAACTATAACACAGTAGGTGTAGGTCGGAGCTCTATTAGTTGTAATTGAATCATGGTTTCCTTTGTCATCACATTGATGGCTTCTCTTAGTTCAATTAAGGTATTCTTGATGAGAGTCGTTGATTTTGATATCCACAATGAGGCTTCCAAGGTCTACATATTTAGGGACAACTATGTTTCCTAACATAATGTTTACAAACTATCCTAAAACATGCACAGTTTGAGGGTCCTTGTGTTTTTTGTTTGGATTCTTAAGGCATACTTCTCTTACTATCTTGGTGTAAATTAGCGCACTCTTAATTTCTAGTATGAGGGTTATATTTATGCAAACATATCTAAGTTGTCCTAATAGATCAATTTTAGCTTCTAAATGATGTTTTTGTATTATTAGTCTCTCACAAAATGGAGGTTCTGGATTTATGGTTGTTGGTTTATCCTGATTTGATTTAGGTTCCATAGGTTGTTTGTACATAGTTTGTGTACAAACAATAAAATTTGTGATGTGAGGAGATGAAGGGCCAACTAGCATTTTCCTTGATCTGAGGTGGACATCACTCATCTCAACCCCATAAGTAGGGCATTGGATGGTTTCATTAGAATACGCCTATTGGGTATACTTATTATTGGGGTTAGGTACAAGTTGTGCTAGAAATTTAGGTGCTCTTGGTTGCATTGGTAGAGCCATATCTAGATTGGGCTTTATGGTTGGTTGTTGTTGCAAGGGATGTTGTGATTGTGGATAATTGAGGTTTTGATTTTTCCATTGTTGACCTCCTCACCACTATGATGACCATTAATTTTGTTTGGGTGACCACTAGGAATTATAATTTGGTCCTTGGTAATTTGTGGTGGAAAAATTCCTTGTTGTTGTTGAGTCCAATTAGAGCCTTGGGGTATTGGCCATTGTGGATTTTGTACATTGGTCCAAGGCTAAGGGTTCCAAGTTTTGGGAAGTTTGAAATACTACCTTGAAATGACATATTATAGGTCAAGGGATCTTTTAGAATACCTTGTCTTGGTTGTAATGGCTTGCATTGAGTGATGTAAAAAACTTGACCTTCATCTTCCAAGGTATGAAACTTTGGATTCCATTGCTTGCCTTTGGATATATTGACCAACTTTTTGTAGTTACAACTTATCTTCTTATGGTGGCAATGTGGAATTTTTTTTGTGAGGGCTACCTATGCTTCTTCTTGATATGGAGGACATCTAGTTGGGTAGACAAGTGGCTAATGATGTACTCCTTGTTATATAGAATATTCCTAAGCTCTACCCTAGAAACTCTAATGGATGATTTGTTGAAAGAAAGGGCCTTGTCACCCCCAGTCTTCTTGATGAATGACTTGGATTAATTTCTATATACTTTACAAATCTCATCAAAGGGTAATTATGATAAATCCCCTAATCCAATGAGATTGAGTGTGTACATACAGTCTTCATGAACTCCCCTTACAATACCAATTTTAAGGACTCATCAAAAAATGGTTTTTGTTGGGATTTCTTGAGGTAGAATTGAAACCTCTCAACATAATATTCCAATGGCTCATCTTCTCTTTGTAACATCCTGAATATGTTGTCCCTCTTTCTATTTGCTCCTTTGTAGTAATCCTAGTATTTCTCCAAGAATTTTGTCTTCATTGTATTCTAGTTGGGAACAACATCTCTTCCCAACCCCATGAACCAACACAGAGTAGTGTATGTCAATGTAGCTGAGAAAAACTTGAGTTGGTGAGTATATTTGGTGTATTCATAGCTTTGGCATAACACATCAATCTCAAAAGGAAAGGTGTATGGACCCTCTATAACCAATCCATAGAAGATAGGGAGTGATAAAGGAGGTATGTTCTTCAAGTAAATGACCCTTTCCTATTTGGTTATTGGGAATTCAAATGTTACATGCTATGTTGGATCTTCTACTACTATATTATCCATGA
>CM021108.1:386626871-386794311 GCA_007115665.2 Sequoiadendron giganteum
CCACTTTTGTTTGTATCTATTTCTAGTTGTGAGCCTTATAAGGACAATGAGTCATAAGAGTGAGCCCCTATAATATCTTATAACTGATTATAATATATTGTGAGCTAATCCTCACAGTGGTTTTTCCCTTTTTGGGTTTTCAACATAAAAAACCTGGTGTTCATTTGTTATGTGGTGTTGTGATCTCTTTCATGTTTTCATTCATAGTTGTAGTTAGAGATTTTTATTATTGGTTGGATTATGACTAAATGGTTTAATAGAATATGGATTCACCCCCCCCTCAATATTATGGGTGTTCAACAATTGGTATCAGAGCAAGGTTCCTTTTGAAAAGTCTAATAGCTTGAGGAAGATCTTGGAGTTTGAACACATGGATGACAAAAAGTGCCCTATTCCTTTGGAAGAAATTTTTGCAATTGAATATGAAGAAGATGAGTGCATGTTTGACAAATAAGAACTTAAGTTTTCTCTTGAATATTTTGATAGAGTTGAAAGTGACAAAAAAAGCTTGAAGGAAATACTAGGAGAAGCAAATGAATGCATCAAAAAGTTGAGAGAAAAAATCAAGAAGTTCAGAGAAAGATATAGAGAAGTTAATGAACAGTTGAAGAAGGCAAATGAAAATATCACCAAACTAAAAGTGAAAGTGGAAGAAAAGAAGATAATTGAGGATTCTATGAATGCTAAGATACAAAGAAATACTGATGAATGCACAAAACTTGAACAAGAAGTGGTAACCCTAAGATCAGATTTGGAGAAAGGAAGAATTGATGAGGATAAATTCAAAACAAGTACTGCAATGCTTGATAAATTGATTGCAAATTAGAAACCTTCTAAAGATAAAGGTGGTTTAGGACTTGAAGAAGGACAAGTTCAAAGACAAATCAGACATCTAATGAGGTTGGCAATCAAAAAATGGTAGACATATCAAGAATCAAAGAATCAATACTGGAAGACCTCCTATCAAACAATCAAATGCTCAAAGGTACCCATACTTCAATGACATTTGTTTTTCATTCAAGAAATTTGGACATAAAACTACTAAGTGCAAAAGTGAAATGATGAATAGATTTAATACTAATATAATGTTTCAATATTTTAATGGATATTGTTACACATGCAATATATTTGGACATAAGGCCAACTAGTGCAAATAAAAAATGAATAGGAGTTAGTTTGGTAAAAAAAAATTATATACTACAATTGCAACAAACCTAGACATATTTCAAGATTTTGTAGAAGCAAGAATGGAAGACAAACTAGTCCGGAACATAGGAATAAACCTGTGAAGAAATTTGATCCTACTGAAGTTAAGAAGGAAATGGAAAAGATATGGAAGATAAAAGAGGAACGTGAGAACAAGGATGAATCAAATACATTTGTACCTCCATCTAGTGCAGATAATTCTTCTAAAAACTAAGCCCATCTCAATGCTTAGGGGGAGCAATAACAAAGAAATCTAGCAACCCCCTAGAAATATGAGGTTTCAAGCAGTGATAAGAAGATATATGGTGTAAGATGATATGCTTAAGCTTCTAGAAAAGAAATCGGTAGAAAATATGTAAATTTGAAGAATTGTGGATCATTTTAGGGTTTACGGTGTATCATTGAAGTGTTTACCAACAATTTGGGAATTTGAAGCCTTAAATGCAAAATTAGAGCAGATCTGTAAGGTATAAAGTGAAATATTAAGTTGTTTTAGATCAAGCTTTCACATTTTAAAGAGAGTAAAGCGAAATGAGAAGAGATTGAAGGTGATTTGAAGCAAACTGGTTCAAACCCTAGTCCTTGTTGAGTGGAAAAAAGGTATTTACAACTATATGTGCTTTGTGGGTTTGTATTAAAAGTGATTTTGCAAGAATTTGAAGATATAATTGAGGTTATAATGGCTACACCAACTATAGTTAAGATTACTAAAAGACCTAGACTGAAGTTTAAGAGGTTTTCATGGAAATTTTTTGATAATGACCCCGACGGTACATTTTTGAGGATCCCAATTAAGGTTTTTCCCATTGAGGACACAAGAATCTATATAGATTGTAAATTGGGAGAGTATTATCACCAAGTACTTAAAGAATCAATGGTCTAATGAGCTAACTAGAGATGACTTTTTGGTAAAATAAGATTATGCAAATCTAGTGTGAAAGAAGCTAGACATTTGGAATTGGTCTCCTAACTTTAGTAGTAGTCTAGATGTAAGTTATGTGAGGATAGCCCTGAGCAGAATGCATGAAAAATTATAATTAAGGTTGAGTAGATCTGAATAAGATCTCACCTATTCAAAGGATGGAGCTCGGAGATACTTTTATTTCCTTTGGGAGAAAGGAAAATATAGAAACTCATCATAAGGGGACTAAGCTAATCAATGATGCCATCAAGGATTTACAAGATGCTACCCTCGGTACCACTATTGACGATTCTCTAACACCTATTGAGAATTTTAAGTTTTTGGTTCATTCACTCAGGGAATATACCTCTAACGTAAAGGAGAAGACTGCAAAAGAGGTAGAATCAAGGCTTGCAAAGAAAATATTTCTTGAACTATAGGATAAATGTGCAACTGCGCATATCAAGGTGATGAAATTCTTGAAATATTTGAAGGAATGTGAAGATGAAGCTTAGATATTATTCTTGTATTGCATGATGTGGGTAGAAGCCACTCAAGGCATTCAAGACTTAATGGACTCAATAGAGTCACAATTAGCTAATGCCTCCAAAGCTTATGACATTGCAAAAGATAGAAACTATGCCTCTTGGGCTGCCATCTCAGACTTGCAAAAAAAGTTTTTCACTTTGCAAAGAAAAAAAGAGGATGTTATAAAGTGGTTTGGAAAACTTGGAGACTTAGTGAAGACCAAGAACATTCCAGTGTCAAGTGCCCTTACAGATGTTGGGAAAGATAGAAAAGATAAATCCTAGTTCGACCACTCTAGAAGAGGGAGAGGAGAGTTTAGTGGAATTGGAATCAATGTATAATGTGCTTGTTATAGCTAAGAAGAGTTGGGATGAAGGGAAATCTACTTGGGAAGCCATTCTAAAGGAGCTTGAAGGTGATTCCTCCTCCGGGTGAACACATTTCACCTTGTATATTATTACTCTATTTCAGTTGCTTTAAGTTATTTTTTTATGTACATATGATCGGATGTAATTCTTGGGATAAATCCCTAAGGGGGAGCCAGTCATTTTATTTCAATTGTCTTTTTGTACACATGTCTCACTGGAACACCCTTTTTACTTAATGTCAAAGGGGGAGAAGTTTTGGGCCAGAGATGTTAATATATTGTGTTTGGGGGAGAAGTTATGAGAAGCTAGAAAAAATTGTGAAACTAGAATTGTTAAGTAATTGTGTGAGGGAGAAGGCTTGTTGGAAACAATGTTAATAGATATTTTGGGAGAATTTTTTATGTATATTTGAAAGGGGGAGTTCATACAAGTCTTCAATGATGAATGTTTTGAATTTCTGGAGGATTTTGGAGATCCATTTTTCAGAACATGTTGGCATCAATGACAAAGGGGGATACTATTGGAATAATAAAGAAGAAACGCTTTGATGTGTTGTCATTGATGTCAACATTGTGTTTTGGCAGTTTTGTTTGATCTGATAAATAATTTTGTTGACACCTTGATCCAATAATTTTTTCTGAAAATGGTTGTGTTATTATATCATCTTATGCGGTTATAATATGTTATTTAAGACTACCAAATACATCTATGATCAAGATTTCAGCAATTTTGGTTGAACTGGTTGAAAGTTACAAGCACTAGAAGATTGACATACAATTTTCTAGCTTATATAGTGCAATATGGTATGAGTTATCTGTTCTGCATTCCTCCAGTGTTTGGAATCAAACAAGATTTTTGGAATTTGGTTCAAAAGTATTAGTACTACATACATTCCAGATGGTGCATGCTTATATGATCATATGGATGATTTATTTTGGTTAGATTGGCTTATTTTATGATTAGGTCTAATTCTTGGTCGACCTAATACTTGAATATGTGCTATGAAGATTAATTTTCATTGTAGATGTTAAGGGGATCTATTTTAGATCTATGCTGACCTAAAATCAATTTTTGCACATTTGATTTGAGCGTCAAGAAGTTTTGTTTCAAGTATGAAGTTGACAATGTTATTTTGAATTAAAATAGGGCTACATCTAGTTAAGCTGACCTAATTGATGTATGTGGATGTAATAGGGTATATATGTGGAACATTTTTTAGTTTCATAAGGGGTTGACAATGTAATATGATGTGTTTGAAACCTGATCTTGTGCAAACTTGTGAATTTGTATGTGTAAGATTTGAATAAGGTAATAATTGTTGTGTATGTTGAGTGACTACTGAGCAGAGCAATATTTTGTATTTAGAGCTTCATAGGAACTAAATTTAGCACAAGGTACATCTTACATCAATTCACACTTTAGTTGTGTAGCCAATTTTGTTTGTATCTATTTTTTGCTTTGATCCTTATAAGGACAGTGAGTCCTAGTAGTGAGCCCCTGTAATATCTTATAATTGGTTATAATATATTGTGAGCTAATCCTCACCATGGTTTTTCCACATAAAAATCCTAGTGTTCATGTGTTACGTGGTATTGTGATCTCTTTCATGTCTTCATTCATAGTTGTAATTAGATATGTTTTGATTATTGGTTGGATTAGGACTAAATGGCTTAATAGAATACTTATTCACCCCCCTCTTAGTATTCTTGGTGTTCAACATCATATTAGAAATGTGTTCACAAAATAGTTATGTCATAATTCAATTCTACTACAATTAGAATCCTCGTTGTCTCATCAACAGGTAAGAGTGATTTTAGGTGACTCTCAAGATGATCAATAAATGATCACCTTCATTTTCTTCTAAAATTGTCACACCCCAGTCAGTTGATTTCTTCTTTACAACAATTTGTAGTCCTTATGCTACAAACCGAGAAACCTATTGTTGCAGGTTGAGAGTTCTTCTTGCTAGAAATTTTAGTCTTATTCTTAAGGTATCCTTATTATTAACAATAATAATTTGAACATAAAATCCTACTAAATTTCATATACATTCATGAATTCATATATGCACATATCAACATAACATGTTTCCATTTCCACATGCTTAAGATTGCTTAAAAGTATATAAAAGGTTGCTGTAATGTCTTGAAACTTAGCAAAAAGAGATGATGAAAAGTATGAAATAGTAAAAGAAAAACTAGCTAATTATAGAGCCCATCATTTTCTTTGTTTGAAGATCCTCTTTTATATCATCTATTTCTAGAACTTTTTCTTGTGTTCATGAGTTAACACCATCATTGCATATATCAAAGAAAATTAATTTAGAGAATTCATTGTATTGGAGGAGTTTCCATATGTTGTATTAGAAACAAATTTAGAACATAGTCTTATAACTTTACCCCCAATTAAGATAATATATGTCTTAACTAAACCATGGAAGTTTAAATATTTTTGTGTTTTTCATTGCATACATGAATATTTTATAAATATATGCATTGCACTGAAACATAAATATTAAGATATTATAGAAAAGATTATATAAGTTGAGGTTAATCATATAAAGTTACGTGATGAATATTCTTCTACTAATGATTATATGGAACACAAAACATTATATGTTGAAGTTCTAAATGAGATGAAAGAGGAAATCATATAATATAACATATATGATTATTCTTCCCAAGCCTACTTCACATTTGATATATTTGCATTTCACACTTTTGTTGATGAGGGTGTACTTCATGACTGCATGGATAGTTCCATAGGGGAACTAGTTTTAGTGATGTTTTTTAGAGAATATTATAGACACACTAGATAAGTATGAATTTATTGGATAAACTCACCTAGCTTGTACTACCCAAAATATGTTTTTTTACATTTTATTTTTGGCTTTATGTTATATTATTTTTTGGATTGCATCAAAACATAAATGTTAAGATATTATAAACAAAAACATTATATAATTTGAGGTATCGTATAAATTTATGTGATGAATATTCTTCTACTAATGGTTATATGGATCACAAAAAACTATATGATGAATTTCCAAATGATATGAAAGAGAAATCATAAAATATAAAATCTATGATTATTCTTCCCAAGCCTACATCACATTTGATATGTTTACATCACACTTTTGTTCATGAGGGTGTCCTTAATTATTGAATGGATAGTTGCATAGAGGAATTAATTTGAGTGATTTTTTTTAGAGCATATTATAAACACACTAGATAAGTATGAATTTATTGGATAGACTCACCTAGCTCATACTACCCATAATCAATATTTTTACAATTTATTTTTGGCTTCATGTTATTATTTTTATTTTCCTAGATAACATATGGACAACACATGAAAATAAAGTGTGGAATTTTGGCACAAGTGGCATTAAATATGTGTTACAAATTTTTCATGTAACTGTTTAATTATGCTTTATATAAATCATCCTTTGGTCTTTTGTGCAATGAACTGCGAAATTAGACCCTCAATTTTTGAAAGGTTTAAATCTTGTAGGATAAGACACTTATTTGAAATTTCAAGTTTTCAACACAACATAGGAAACTAAGATTCTAACCTCAATAGAATTTAATTCCAATTCCAACATAGGTATTCAATTGTTCACTTAAAAAATCTTAAGTATATATTGGTGATAATTGGCTCATTCCACATTTGAGTTATGGGTCATAACACTTTCCCTTTTCTTAAAAAATTTTCATACAAATATACATAATAATTGATAGAATATACATCATCTTAATTATTATTTTCTATAATTAAAAAATATATTCATCCCAGAGAATCATCCAAGAATAATTCTCTTACCCATAAATTAATAAGGGTAATACATAAGCTTAAATCTTAACTAACACTATTTAGTAAGCACCCTAAGAATTATACTATCTAGAAAATGGTTTGATTGTCCACTTAACCATATCTCTTTTTTATTTCCTTAAAATAAGGGTGACCTAGGAGTTATTAGCTCTAAACTAGTTTCTACAAATTAGACCAATTCATTCAATCTAGAAGACATGATCAACTATTTAGCTTAATAAATCATTTAGAAATTATTTGTTCTATATCAATGAACTATATCAAGTCCTCTAGGCCAATCACACTTTATATTATGATCTCAGTTCAATAATTGGAACATAGAAAACTCTTATTAGATATCAATTCCCTTCTAGTTTTTAAGGATACATAACCACTCTAGATTTCAAACTTTATAAAAAAATATTTGACAGGTTAGTCAATCATGATTTAATAATGCCCTCAAGTTAATCAAATAATCATGGTTGGAGTATTTACTTATGCATCCATATTCTTGATTGATTTTCCATAAAGATGACCTAGGATTTATCAACTATAGGCTATGTATTATAAATTAGACCAATTCATTCAATCAAATGAATAAATAACTAATTTTCCTTGATATATGATTTATGAATTCATCATTATATATCAAGGCATTATTGTAGATACTTTAGGTCAATCACCTCTTTTCATTGTGATCTTAGTTCAATAATTGGCACCTAGAAGATTCTTCCTAGAGATTAATTCCCTTCTCCTAGTTTTCAGTGATACATCTCTATTCTAGATTTCAAAATTTACAACCCAAGGCTTTGACATGCTACTATATCACGGGAAGGTTTCCCTCAAATTAATTAATGAATTTTTAATTATTGAATATGAAAGTGGATTTGAATACATCATGATAGTTATTATAGACTCGATAACCTTATGGTGTATGCTCTTAGTTTTTTTTTAACTCTACCTCATAAGGTTCCATTTACAATTCAAATGCTAAATTAGTAAATTCATAATTCAATATAGCTAAAAAGCTATTCGAACATAAAATATGTTAAATCCTAACTAGGTTTTCATTCCAATGCCTTAGAGTTAGAACATTATATCATTTCATTTATGCTCTGGAAACCATAGTGTTAATTTCAAAGCAATTCAATTATTTTAGAGACCTTTAATACATGTAAATGCAAAGAAAATAATAAAGTTGTCTTAATACCCCATTAATTAATTTACATTACTAACCCTCTATTCAAAATAAGTATTTATACACAATATACCCCTTTCTCACTACAAAAAACACATACATTCTTAACATGGATCTTTTTCATTTAAACTAGATTAAATTTTAATTTATTTATATAAAAAGGGGTAAGACATTATTCCATCAGAAAGTTAGCATTACATCCAAAGTCAAAGATTCCAAACAGCAAGGCCCACCAGGCCCGCACAACCCCACAATAGCCAAAAGACAAAGAACCAACTAATTAGCCCCCCTCAACCGTCCTTACAGATCCATATTGTCCTCTTGAATCAACATCTTCAACCTTGGGGAATAGTCTCAGGGAAGATGCTCCCATCCATCCGCTTGCCAATATCCCTCCTCTTAGAGGCCCATTTAGCTAGACAATCTGTAACACTATTCCACTCCCTAGGGATATGGGATAAAGACACCAAGTCTAACGAATTACTACTCTGATGAATTTGTTGAACCACCAAGTTTAGATGCTAATTAGCCCTTTCCAAGTTATGACTATTCAAAAATGATGAAATCAAAGACTTTCCCTTTCAAATCTGATTACAAAACCTCACAACACACATTACAAGAAGGCTGCAAATACATAGAAACACAAACATTTGGAAGAGAAATATGCAACTTATAATTTATTCAAGCATGCAAAATATTACATCAAAATGAAGCTCATGGGATCCTCTTCAATCCTACATGCAACACCTACACCAAATAATTCTTCAACAATCTGGAAAAAAATTGGCAGCATCTAGGTATGTAAACTCAACTTCTCCAAAGCCCCCCTCTCCAAATGAAAAGGAATTAATAGATAGAGCAGTGGGATGGAGAAAAAAACCCATGGTGAAATTTTCCCCTTAGTTTTTTTAATTTTATTTTAATAGAACAAGTCCATCACAAACACCATTGATTAGCGTTAGCACCAAAGATAATCCAGTTGGGAAGTAACCCTCACCAAGAATGTTCACTAGTGTAGGAGCACCCCAAACTACATCTAGGAGAGTTAACTAGAAGGTCATCAATTGTCAATTTGTTTTAGATCAAAGGTAGCATTCTCTTTCTAACTCTTGAATTTGTGCCTTAGAGGCATTTGAGAGCTTGCATTATGTTAGTGAAGGTCATGTTGACCATTTGTTAGATTGGGGTTTGGCTACAAGGATGGTTGAATACCTTTGTAGACCTTCTTAGGTGATAGTTTTCTTTAAAATTTTACAAATAAGGCCTATGGAATGCCACAAGTGGCCATGGAATAGTTAGGCTCGAGCTTAACTGATTTGGAAACCTTTATAAGTTGTGTCTCGACCTGTTGGAAGGTTGGAAACTTTTGTAATGTGGAAATTTTATGAAAACTAGTGTGGACAGTGAGAAGAATTGTATAATTTTCTGTGTTATGATATGAATTTGTGTGATCAGGAGTGATCATGGCTCTGTAAATTGGTGTAGCTTTTGGTGTAAACTATGTTCTAAGTTTGTGTGGTAGAATTTAGGTTGTGTTATCAATTTGCAAGCGTTGTTTGTTTAATTTAGTTGTTTCTTTTTAGTTACTGACCTGATAGTTAGACTATAAAGGATGGAGTTCTAGTTACATTCCCACTGTACTTGTGTATGGGCCTTTGGGAACTGTGATTAGGCTCCATGTCTATATATAGATTAGGGTTAGGATTGGTTAGGAGTCAGGGAAGTAGGGAGAAAGTCTTCTCCTAGGCGAGTTTGACAATGCCTGGCTAGGAAAGACAGTAAGTGCAAAGCACTACTAAGTGCAGGGCTGTCCGTTCAAAGAAATATTCTTGTTGAAGAGGGAAGATGTGATGGTTATCAAGCTATGGAAACATTGAGGAGACTCCATCAGTTCATTTGGTGAGAGGAAACCTCAACGGTCTGCAAAGAAGACAGGAAAAGACCTTCAAAACCTAGGTTCTTGAACATTTCCAGTTTAGAAGTGTTGTATGGGTAGTGGAGACTTAGGACCCCTAAAATATTTGAGAGATGGTTATGTACCCTAGGAAGCTCAAGGAAAGATTGGGTGGTCTTTGGAGAACTTGAGAGTTCTAACCAGTTTTCTCGGAGTTGGAGACCTTGAATCCAGTGGTTCCACAACCATGGTGACAAACATTGAGTTGGAAAAGAAGGTTGAAGATCAGGAGGAAGATAATAGGAGGTTGAGATAAAGACTAGCTCAACTAGAGCAAGCATTGAACAATGTGCAAATCAAGGCCGATGAGGTCAATGATAGATTGGAGAGCAGGGAACCAAAGAGTGAAGAGGTTGTAGAGGAAGACAAGACCCCTGAACCTAACCCTATTCTACAAGAGGAGCCTTTCTTGAAGGCATTGAAAGTTTTGAGTGGGAAAGCACTTGAAGGCATACCACTGTTCAGTGGAAAATTGGAAGCTAATCTAGTCATAGACTGGATAGAAGGCATGGAGAACCATTTTGAATGTGATGGAGTCACTGAAGCATAGAAGGTGAAGGTGGCCAAGTCTAGATTGAGAGGATCTTCCTTGACATGGTGGAAATTCATTCAGACAGAGAGGGAAAAGGAAGGCAAGAAGCCTATTTCAACTTGGAAAGGTATGGTGGCAAAAGTGAGAGAAGCATATATACCAGATGATTATGAGATTCAGTTACACCAGAAGAGACAAAGCTTGAGGCAAAGAGACCAAGATGTGAACACTTACACTAAGGAGTTTCAAAAACTTTGTATGAGGTCCAATGTTTCAAAAGATGAAAGTCTCAAGGTGGCTAGGTATCTTAATGGCTTGAAGTGGAACATCCAAGAGGAGATGACTCTTCTAATTCCTAAGACAGTACACCAATTCTATCAATTAGCTATTAAGATTAAGGAAAGAAGCAAGAGGAAACATGATCAGGCTTCTAAGAGTAGAGGCAAAGGCAGATATCAAGGGGATCAAAGAGGACATAGAGGTGGCTACCAAGGTAGAGGAGTTGAGCAAAGAAACCAAGGAGAGTCTAAACTCACTAAGCATGGGAGTGAAACACCTTCTAGAGGAGGTTATGGAATAGGTAGAGTTTCTCAAGGAGGATCAAATAGAGGAAGAGGAGCAGGCAGGAGCAATTCATATTTTGCTACTATGAAATGTTACCATTGTGGTCAAGTAGGACATCCAGCTTATAGGTGCCTAGAGAAAGCATCTTCATCCAATACTAAGAATAGAGTGGCATATGCTCAAGAGGACACCATGAGTACTAAATCACCAGAGGTTAGTCACACTGAATCTGAAATGGGGGAGAATCTGATGTTTAGGAGAGTTTTGATCAGACAACCGATCAAGGAAGAACCAAAACAAAGAAGAGCTTTATTTAGAGTGAGATGCAAGATACGTGGGAAAGTATGTAAGGTTATTGTAGATTTAGGTTCAATAGATAACATCATCTCAAAAGAGGCAATAAAGAAGTTAAAATTAGAGAAGGTACCCCACACTAACCCCTACAAAGTAACATGGTTAAAAAAAGGGAAGAGTGTTCTTGTCAATGAAAAAGTAACAGTGGAGTTTTCCATTGGAGGGTACAAGGATAAACTGATTTGTGATGTATTACCCATGGGTGCATGCCATCTTCTATTGGGAAAACCATGGTAGTATGATAGAAGTGCCATGTATGATGGGAAAGAGAACACTATTTCTTTTTAAAAGGATGGGAAGACATTTAAGTTGCAGTCACTATTAGAAGAAGAAGAAGGATAGTCAAAGACACCAAGTGTCTTGTTAAGTAGTGGCAAAGAGTTCCTTAACAACCTACATCAAGGGGGTGAAGGATATGTGATCATGTTGCAATCCAAAGAAGAAGACAAGACTGAAAAAATAGTCATACCCGGAGCAGTCCAGAAATTGCTTGAGAAGTATAAGGACATAGTAAGTGATGGTGCACCTACAACTTTACCTCCTAAAAGAGCCATTAGTCATCAGATTGACTTCATACCTGGAGCATCATTGCCTAACAAAGCAGCTTATAAGCTTACACCGGATCAAAATATAGAGGTAGCTAGACAAGTGCAAGAGTTATTGGATCAAGGATTGATTGGGAAGAGCATCTGCCCATGTGCAGTACCAGTGGTCTTAGCAACCAAGAAAGGAGGAAAGTGGAGATTATGCACTGATTCTAGAGCAATAAATAGAATCACAATCAGGTATAGGTTCCCTATTCCTAGGATTGAAGACTTGATGGATTGTCTTGGAGGAGCTCAGTACTTCACCAAGTTGGATCTCAAGAGTGGATACCATCAGATCAGAATCAAGGATGGAGATGAGTGGAAGACAACCTTTAAGACAACAGATGGGTTGTATGAGTGGAGAGTTATGCCATTTGGCCTCTCTAATGCCCCTAGCACATTCATGAGGCTCATGAATGAAGTGCTCAAGGACTTTACAGGGATATTTGTGGTGGTATATCTTGATGATATACTCATCTTTATCAAGATAGTAGAAGAACACCTAAAACATGTGGAGTTGGTTCTTAGAAGATTACAAGAAGAGAAGTTGGCCATCAACCTAGAGAAGTGTGAATTCTTTAAACAAGAGCTTGTATATTTTGGTTTTGTAGTGTCCCAAGGATCATTTAAAATGGATCCAAGCAAGGTGGAAGCTATCCTAAACTGGCCTACACCAACCACAGGGACTGAGGTAAGAAGTTTCCATGGATTAGCTCAATTTTATAGGAAATTCATAAGAAACTTTAGTGGCATATGTGCACCAGTCCTAGATACAATTAAGGGTGGTTTGAAAACTAAGTTTGTGTGGACTCAAGAAGCTGAGAAAGGTTTTGAGAAACTGAAACAAGAAGTGGAAACTCAACCTATTCTCTTATTACCAAGCTTTGACAAATTGTTTACTATGGAGTGTGATGCTAGTGGAGTTGCAGTAGGAGGAGTGCTAAGTCAAGAGGGCAGGCCCATAGCTTTCTTCAGTGAAAAGCTCAATGAAGCTAAGAAGAAGTATTCTACCTATGACCTAGAACTTTATGCTTTGGTTCAGTCACTTAGGAAGTGGAGGAATTACCTTCTACCCAAGGAGTTTGTGTTCTTTACTGACAATCAAGCACTTAGTTATATCAACACCCAAGAGAAGTTGAGCAATAGACATTTGAAATGGATGGAGTACATCCAAGCTTTTACTTTCACCATCAAGCACAAGAAGGGACAATTGAACAAGTTAGTAGATGCATTGAGTCAAAGATTGTTGACAGTGCAAGAGATACAGATCAAGAGCATTGGAACAGAGAGCTTCAAGGATCTCTATGGGGAGGATGAAGATTTCTCAGAGGCCTACAAGGTATGTTCTGACTTTGAGAATCATTTTCATAGCCAATACTCAAAGTATACTTTACAAAGTGGATTGTTGTTTAAAGGGAATCAGTTATGTGTTCCAAAAGGTTCAATGAGAGAAAACCTCATCCACGAAAAGCATAATGGTAGTCTTAGTGGACATTTTGGCATTAACAAAATATTATAACTAGTGCAAAGGTTCTTCTATTGGCCTAAGTTGTCAAGAGATGTCAGGAGTTATGTGGAGCAATGTGTTGTGTGTATGAAAGCTAAGGGAGGAGCTAGTAATGTTGGCCTATATCAACACCTACCCATTCCTAACAGACCATGGGAGTGTGTTAGCATGGATTTTGTGGTAGGACTCCCTAAGACCAAGACTAGATTTGATAGTGTTTATGTGGTGGTAGATAGGTTCAACAAGATGAGTCACTTTATCCCTTGCAAAACCACTCATGATGCTAGCTATATAGCTCACCTTTTCTTCAAGGAAATTGTAAGGATCCATGGATTGCCTTTAAGCATTATTTCAGATAGGGATGTGAAGTTCATGAGTCACTTTTGGAAGACTCTATGGAGCAAATTAGGTACCAACCTGTCTTTTGGATCAGCTTACCATCCTCAAACCGATGGTCAAATAGAGGTGGTTAACAGGCTATTAGGTAACCTTCTAAGGTGCCTAACCAAAGAACATGGACAGACATGGGACATGGTTATCTCACAGGCTGAGTATGCTTATAATGATAGTGTGAACCGGACCACAGGGAAGAGTCCTTTTGAGATTGTGTATGGAATGCACCCAAGAGGTATATGTGAGCTCAAGGATCTAGGAGCTATGGAACATAGGAGTGGACATGCAGAGGACTTCGCTCAAACCATGAAAGAGATTCAGGAGCAGGTAAAGAAGACAGTCACCGAGGCTACACAAAAATTGAAAGACAAGGTAGATATGTCAAGAAAGGATTTGCAATTTGTAGTAGGAGACTATGTCATGGTCCACCTTAACAAATCCAGGTTGCAGAAGGGTACATCAACCAAATTGCAATTTAAAAGGGTGGGACCATGCAAGGTGTTAGCCAAGTATGGGAAGAATGCATACAAGGTGGAGTTACTTGCAGATTTGGGAATTTCACTAGTCTTCAATGTAGCTGATTTGATCAGATACAAGGGGTCAGTCAATGACATAGATCAGAATAGTAAGGAGATCTTCAAGGATGTAAGCAACATACCCTTACCTATTCAAGACAAGCTTCAGGAAGAAAGGATCTTGGAGTCAAGGGTAAAGAAGTCTACAAGGCATAAAGTGTACATGGAGCATCTTGTCAAGTGGAAGAACAAACATGAATCTAAGGCTACATGGGTGGATGAAGCTCAATTCAAGAAGTAAGGAATTGACCCATCTCTTATGTCTCCTCACATTCCTTAATGTCTATGCAGAGGGGGAGAAATATCTGATAGGTTAGGGTTGGAGGAACACTCATTGTTCCATGCTCTGGATCTTTGTTTGCAAGATCTCCTTGGTGTCTTTCTTCACCACCTAAACCTTTAGTACCTTCCTCATATTTAGGTACCCCTGGTTGTCCTGACCAACCCCACTATCATGAAAATTCAGCTTACCAAGTCAATCTTGGTGCACTACCTCTAGCTCTTCCTTAGCCCTTAATCTACCCTAAAGGCTAACCTATCCTCAACACTCAATTGATCTTTGCAGGGGTGTAGATATATCTCCAATAGCTTCAAACCTTCCTCCTAGGGTTCTTGAAAGTTCACCAAACTCCATCTTTTCATCGCTCTCACCAAACCCTCATTTAGGGTTAAAAAGGCTACTAGCCCAAGAGCCCCAATTAGGTCTCCAACTCCGAGAAAACTGGTTAGAACTCTCAAGTTCTCCAAAGACCACCCAATCTTTCCTTGAGCTTCCTAGGGTACATAACCATCTCTCAAATATTTTAGGGGTCCTAAGTCTCCACTACCCATACAACACTTCTAAACTGGAAGTGTTCAAGAACCTAGGTTTTGAAGGTCTTTTCCTGTCTTCTTTGCAAACCGTTGAGGTTTCCTCTCACCAAATGAATTGATGGAGTCTCCTCAATGTTTTCATAGCTTGATAACCATCACATATTCCCTCTTCAACAAGAATATTTCTTTGAATGGACACCCCTGCACTTAATAGTGCTTTGCACTTACTATCTTTCCTAGCCGTGCATTGTCAAACTCACCTAGGAGAAGACTTTCTCCATACTTCCCTAACTCCTAACCACTCCTAACCCTAATCTATATACATCCATGGAGCCTAATCATAGTTCCCAAAGGCCCGTACACAAGTACAATGGGAATGTAACTAGAACTCCATCCTTTATAGTCTGACTGTCAGGTCAGTAACTAAAAAGAAACAACTAAATTAAGCAAACAACGCTTGCAGATTGATAACACAACCTAAATTCTACCACACAAACTTAGAACACAATTTACACCAAAAGCTACACCAATTTACAGAGCCATGATCACTCCTGATCACACAAATTCAAAGCATAACACAAAAAATTATACAATTCTTCTCACTATCTACACTAGTTTTCATAAACTTTCCACATTACAAAAGCTTCCAACCTTCCAATAGGTCAAGACACACCTTATAAAGGTTTCCAAATTAGTTAAGCTCGAGCCTAACTATTCCATGGCCGCTTGTGGCATTCCATAGGCCTTATTTGTAAAATTTTAAAGAAAACTATCACCTAAGAAGGTCTACAAAGGTATTCAACCATCCTTGTAGCCAAACCCCAATCTAACAAATGGTCAACATGACCTTCACTAGCATAATGCAAGCTCTCAAATGCCTCTAAGGCACAAATTCAAGAGTTAGAAAGAGAATTCTACCTTTGATCTAAAACAAATTGACAATTGATGACCTTCTAGTTAACTTTCCTAGATGCACTTTGGGGCAATGCTCCTGCACCATTCACCATGATCCCAATGAAGGCGAGGTGATAACATATGGTGTCGGGGATCATTAGCAAATAACTGAACTGAAATACAATGCTGGAAATGAAATTTGAAGGCAGTGAACCAACCATGAACTCTACACTACCACTTATGCAATGGGAGGAAATTATTACAATTATTCAAAATTGAAAAACTCAACCACTTATTCAGTGGGACTAGCAAAACTAAATGAAAGAATGTTGAAAGTAAAGAGGTTAGTTCAGTACTACTAAAACCAACAATTACAATGTACTTATTATAATGATTTTCAATAGAAATATGCTACAAATTTACTGCAATGATTACACTATATCTCTTATTACAAATATGAATAAGAGCACCCAAGAAATATAGCATGAAATGGAATTAGCTAATTCTGATATGAAATACCAGCAAACTGAAGTACAGACCAGCAAGCTAACCAAACACCAAAATTCTTATTTCTCCCATAAAACACCTTCAATGCACTCCAAAACTGAAACAACACTCCCTAGAGGCAAGGCGACCAACAAGCAAGAGTTATACAATGCAAAACAACCACCAAATGTAAGGCACGAAACCCAATGCCAAGCTAGAGAGAAAGATACAGCCCTAGAAGAGGGCAATCTCTCTAGAAAAATAGAGAATTCAAGATAAAATCTAAAAATGCACAATGAGGGATGCCTAGAGCATAGAAATGGAATGGAAAAATACCCACAATGAAATAAAAATCACACAATGATCTGCAATTGAAAGTATGCTTCAGCCATGTTCAAACCAGCAAACACAAAAATTGATAATATTATCAAAATCTCCAACAATGATGCTCAATCTGCAATCTCTGAATGAGAAGCAATCTCATATCCAACTAGGTGTTATCTTTCAAACACGGAACTAAATCCTTGCTAGGAGGTATGCATTCCTCGAAGCCATAAGCCTGAAAACATTTTGGCAAAAATTTGATATGATAGACAATGGATGATCAATGAATGAGCAAAGGCCTACTTTTATAGAGTTTGAGGTGACTCTTCAGCTTCCTCCAAAAGGGAGGCCTCCACACTTATTGGAAATAATTTAATTTTAAAAACTTCACCTTCCTTCATCTTGACATCCAAAACAAGAATCCTTTGAAATATTAAATTGTGGCATCCAAAACCCAAGAGAGGAATATAAAATTTCGAAATATTTAATTTACATCTTCATGAGGCATCCACCCTCAAGGGCCCCTCTTTAAAACAACTTAAGTCATCATATTAGGCCAAGGGGGGGTCAAAGTAAAAATAAAACATTAATGACTTAAAGTAATTCATTTCTCCAAAATTTCATCTCAAAATCCAAATCCAAAAATACTCAACTGCCTTGCCTGAAGTGGAAAGCTCACTGTATTGTTGCCAACTGAAGCATCGCTAAAAAATAGAACTTACTAAAAATAGTAAATTTTTAAAAGTTTCCCAATGCATTTGCATGTCATATCATTGCAAATCTCTTTGGAAACCCAAAAAGAAACCACAAACCAAATCTTGAAACTTCAACGTGCAAGCCTCTGAAAATGACACTACCATAAATAGAACTTATTAACAATAGCATACTACTAAAAATAGTAAGTTGTTCCAAACTCATTTTGAGCAAAAACTGGACAGCTATCATGACTTACTAAGAATAGTAAGTGTCAGGAAAGGCTGTTAGATGGAGATCCATGTTACACCATTTTGAAGCTCTCCAAAAACTCAAAAGTCCACCAAACATGCATCAAAAAATCTCACATGCAAACCTTCGAAAATGCATTAGAAACCTCCTATAAAATAGGAAACCCTAATTTTACCTCCAACAAGCCTACGGGCATCTAGAAAGGCTGACATGCCACTACACTACTCACTAATGAGAAGGGGACATTACAGCCCACCCTTCCCAAAATTGCTTGTCCTCAAGCAATGCCACCACCTCTCCAAAGAAAATTAAACTAATACATACCCAATCAAGTGTTAGAAGAATGAAGATCATACTTTGTGTTGTCATTGATGTCACCATGTTGATTAAGGTGTCAAGTTGATCTAGTACTTTGAATCAGTATAAAGAACCAGTTTACATCCCCCGATATTTTGGTCCACATTTCCCCTCCATTGTTCATCGTTGTTCATGGTTTTTGGAAATGATTTAAAGATATTGAAAGCTTGTAAGTATACAATCTTGTGTGTTCACATGATCGTATGGTGAGTTGGCATTGGTCTAGTGTTTAATTTTGTTATTAGGTCTATCCATGGCCGACCTAATAAATAGTTGGTAGTATAATGGATTAATTTGTGTTGCAGATATATGAGTGACCTATCTTTGGTCCATGCCGACATGATATAGCATGTTACATGATTGAATCATCTTTGAAGAATTTTTGTACTAACTTGGAGTTGATCGTTAACCTTTTGGTAAATAAAGATTGCATCTAATTATGTCGACCTAATTAATGCTTGCAGATGTATCAAAAATATATATTGGCTAGTTTGGAGATTAAAGTGTGTGGATATAATTTGAATGAGAATAAGAGAAAATATTAGTCTATCGGCATGTGAATTCTCTAAGCATCAAAGGAACTGAATCTGCACTTGTGAGGTGTAACTTCATCAGTTCATACTCTGGATGTAAGTCATTTTGTTATTGTAATCTTTTGTAGGAAGTGAGCCTCCTTGTTTGGATAGTGAGTCCTACTTGTAAACAGTGAGCTTTTGTATCTGGAAGTGAGACTCTTTTGTATCTGGTTTTGGAACTACATTATATAGTGAGTTAATCCTCACCGTGGTTTTTCCCTCATTGGGTTTTCCACGTAAAAACTTTGGTGTTTATGTGTTGTGTGGTTTCATGCTCTGTTAATGTTTTACTCATCTTTACTATTATATGCATTTGAGTAATTGGATGGTGTTTGTTCAATAAGTGTAATAATATATTTATTCACCCCCCCCCCTCTTAATATCTTGGATATTCAACAATTGGTATCAGAGCTCTGGTTCCTGTAAAGAAGCCTAACGGCTAGAGGAAGATGTTGCAAGTATGGATGTGTTTGGTGGTGTTGTCATTAATGTTGTCATTGATGTCAACATAGTTTAGAATGATTATAGGTGGTACTTGTATAGTTGAGATATTGTAGAAGTGTTTAGAGTACATGGAGCTATATTTATGAAGTTGCAATTATGTTGTTGCCAAGTGATTTTGAGAAAATTAAGAAATAATGAAAACTATGTAGGGTGTGTGTTATGAGTGTGCTCTGGTAATGTGCTCTGCATTTCTTCTATGTTGATCCTATGCATGTGAAGATCTGTGGTATTTTTCATAAGCCTCAATGGATAATATATCCCAAGTTTTAGCTTCTGGATCAATGGAGAGTGAAAAATATGTTCACCGGTGTGTGAACCAGTTTGGTAGAACTGTTTGTCTGTGAACTGGGAGAAATTTTTTCACTCCACAATCTTCTGGTGGTTTGTTTCAGATCTTGCAGATCTAGAAGAAGGTTAACACTGATGTTTTGGAAAACGTGCTTATGGTTTGGTTCTCCGTAAGACTTGCTCTAGAGCTACTATGTGTTGTTGCTCAATCTAGTTGGAGTGTTGTAGAATGTTTTGTGCATGAAGATTGTTGTGGTTACCAAAAATGTACTTGGAGGTTTCTAAGTGATGTTCAAGTGTTTGGTGAAGCATGTTGGGTAATCCACGTCTGATCACCTTGTTGGAAATTCACATACTTCAAAGATCACTGGTTTTTTCATTAGGTTTGGTCAACCTGGTGTTTACATGTTACATAAATATTTTGCATAGAATTAAGCAAGTGTGTGATTGATCCAAGTTGTTATTTGGGTCCTAATTAAATGTGTAATTGGTCCTCTCTCATTCTTATCCACCGCATAAATTTTGAGTAGCCGACCTAATTCAAATTTGTAAAATGAAGGATATATAGCTGACCTTGGAGAAAGCTTCTAGGGTTGAAGATGGTATAAAATAAAGTCAAGTTTTTGTGAATTGAGGTAAGCAAGTGAAGTGTGCAAACAAGTGCAAAAAGAAGAGTGTCTAAGAGAGAATCAGGGCAGCAATACTTTTATGTGTTACATTCCTGAAAGCAGTGAGCCGATGGTATTTACAATCTTTTGATCAAACTGCAAATGTGTGGAACCTATTGTGGTGGATCTTTATTTATCTTTTCTTTATCTGTAGGCAGTAAGCCTCCTTTTGGATAGTGAGTCCTATTGTAGGTTGTGAGCCTTTGTTTCTAGGTAGTGAGCCTTTGTATCCAGTATTGCATTACTACTATATTGTGAGTTAATCCTCACCATGGTTTTTCTCTCATTGGGATTTCCACGTAAATCTGGTGTCTCTAGTGTTTACTTTATGTTATCTTCATTTCATGTTTATTCCTGATAACATATTAAGTTAAGGTGAAATTGATTAAGGATAGAAGTTAGAGTAATTTGGTACAACTGATTCACCTCCCCTCTTAGTTGTCTTGTTCATTTCAACAAAATATCTTGTAGATGGAACAAATGGATAAAGAAGAGCTTTGTGCTGCTCTTGAAGATCTTGACAAGGATGAAAATGAAAATAAGATCTGAAAGAAAATCTTGATGAGGCAAATGAATGCATCTGGAAATTGAAAGAGTAATTGAAGAAATTCAAAGAAAGACATAGAGAAGTGAGTGAGCAATTGAAACAAGAAAATGAAGAGATTATCATATTAAAGGTGTAAGTGGAAGAAAATAAGAGAATTGAAGAGAGTCTGAATACAGTGGTGCAAAGTAAGTTTGATGTATGCTCAAGGCTTGAACAAGAAGTGATAAATCTAAAAGAAGATATGGAGAAAGCAAAACTCTGTGAAGATAATTTCAAGACAAGCTCCACCAAGCTTGATGAATTGATAGTAGGACAGAGACCTTCTAAAGACAAAGGTGGTTTGGGAAATGAAGCTGGTGAAAACTCTAAAAATGTGCAGAACTCAAATCCAAAAGACAATCAAAAGATTCAAGATAAAGGGAAGCAGAAAATAAATCCAAGAAGGTCGCCTATTAGATAACCAAATGTTCAAAGGTGCCCATCCTTCAATGACTTTTATTTTTCATGTAATAAATTTGGTCATAGGACAACTAAGTGCAGAAGTAGGGTGAATCATTTTTTTGGTTCCTTTTCCAGACAATGTTATGCATGCAAGAAAATAGGACATGGAGCTAGTGAATGTAGAACTCGAATGATGAAGTGGTTTAATGAAGGTAGAATTAGTCAAACTTTTGCTAGTTATTGCTATACATGTAACAAGTTTGGACATACAGAATGTCAATGTAGATCAAGAATTAATGGAAGTCAAACAAATTAGAGAAATGTTGTCTATTACAATTGTAACAAACTGAGACATATTTCAAGAGTATGTAGAAGTAAAAAGGGAAAGTAGACTGCTCTATTAAAAGAGAATGAACTCATGAAGAAGATTGACAAAGATGAGATTTAGCAATAAATGAACAAGATATGGAATAAGAAAGAAGAACCAAAGATGACAAATGTGTTTGTGCCCTCATTCAGTGCAGACAATTCCTCCATGAATTAGACCTAGCATGGTCTTAGGGGGAGTATTAACAAAAAATTGTTTGAACCCCCTAGAAATATGGTGTGTCAGATGTTGGCATGAGGATATGTTGTAAGGAATGAACGGGTGGAGGTTATGTAAAAGAAACCGGAAGAAAAAATACAAGCATGTTCATTTGTGGAGAAAATTAGGGTTTCTTAGTGCAGTGAAAGAAGGGTTTTATCAACTTTTTGAAGCTTATTGCATTTAATGCGAATTAGGGTAGTGTGATGGTTTATAAATAAAAATTTACAAGTCATTTTTTGATCACCTATACATTTGAATAATTTGAAGAATGACTAGAAGCAATCTTGAAGCAATCCTGAAGCAATTTAGAGCGATTATGAGGTAATCTGGAGAAATCATTGTGAACAATTAAGAACAAGTGGCGGTAGTTTTCTCTCATGACTACAAAGAAAGGTAAAAGAAAAAAAAAATTGTGCAAGAAAGAATTTTAAAAAGTTAAGTACAACGATGGAATCTATTTATAGAGGATCGATTGGAAATATTCCACTAAGGCTTAAGGGAGTTGAATTGGAAGAATTTGATCATCAAAAAATAAAGGAGATGGAACTAGGGTTAAAGACAAATGACTTGCAGAACATAAAAACCCTAGGCATGGATTTATGGGGAGAATTTCCTTGGTTTACAGACAGAATCCATCTTGTTCCTATTAAGTAAATTCAAGGATGGCAGCATTATTTTGGACAACCCCTTCCGTATCACAAAGGAAGCAATTGAAGCTATTACTAGGTTGTGCAGTGTTGGTGACCTCCTTGGAAAGAAGACATTAAAATACAAAGAGGTGGAGGAATTAACTGGAATAGACAAATACCCTTGAGCCCTACTAATAAATACTATTTTTGACCCCGCTATAAGGTATGTTGTGTATGGTATTTCTTACAAAATCTATTTCAAAAATCATGAAGGTTTCACTTCGACTATTGTTGTATATCTCGCGCACAAAATGGTGAAGGAAAACAAGAAATTTGATTTGTGTAGCTTAGTTTTGGAAAACCTAACTGAAAATGTAGGAATGTATTTGGTCGAGGGTTATTTCTACTAGTTTGGGTCCTTGCTTACATGTCTATTAATTTACTTTCTAAGCTTGCTACCAGGAAAATAAAATGTTAACTGAGAATCTGGGGTCCTTTTTGGAAAACAAATCTATAGGTATTTGGAAGGTATGGAGGATAATGCAAGTGCTTGAAAATAATTGTTCTTATCCTTGTAGAAGGATTTGTGCTCTGGTATTCTTGTGTCTAGTTGGTTTGAGGAGGGCTCATCCTTCGGTACAAGGGAATTGGAAGTTTTTATTGGTGATTCCCCTCCGGAGTCTAAAAAGAGAAAATTTATCATGGAAGATATCATCACTATTCTGGAAGAAAAGGCGAATGAAGAAGAATCCCTGCCAAGATATGAATCTTCTGATCTAGATGATATTCAGACGATGTTAAATAAAGGTGAGATGAAGAATATTGGTGAATTGTGGAGTACCTGCCCTCTGCTAGATAGACTTAAAATTGATGATGCTCTAGTTGAGTATCTACTCAAGAAATGTATTGATATTTCAAGTGGTTCTAATTCATTACCGGATAATCTAGTTGAATTTGTTAAAGAGAGAATGTTGCTGGAAAGTCCTGAAGGACATAAGTTTGAAGCTATGGTTGAGAAAAGGTGTGTCAAAGCTAAACAAAAGTTATCCAAATACATTAATGAGACAAGGAAATTCATTAAAGAGATGTTGGATATCTCCAAGTATTGTCTTTGGTGGCCTGCTGTAGTTGACAATTTTTGAAGCAAACTTGATGCCATTGAATCTGAAATTAATAGTATTGGAAAGAGTTTTGATTTCTTTAAATACAAAGAAGGAAAAAAAAAAGAATAAGAGTTGGAGAATTAAAAGCAGAGTTGTTGATTGTTCAAAGATAGAGGGAATATGTGGTGAGAACTTTTTGTCTTTCTAAATAAATTTTTGAGGTCCAATTGGATCATCTCTTTGAAATACTCTATAATGCAAAATATTGTGAATGAAAGTGCTCATCTGTGGATTGGTCATCCTCATTTAGTTTGTTGGATTTTTTGGATAGCATGTGTACCAGAATGGATTTTTTTGTGTTAGTTTGGAAGCAGATTCTTACAACTATTAGAGAGAGATACAAGAAAGTTTTTCAGGTGAAAAGTGTTATTTTTACTTGAGTTTTTGAATGTTCAAATTCTTGTTGGTTTTTTTGGCTAAAGAAGAAAAGAAAAGGAGAAAAAAATTAAAAGAAAAATAAAAAAAAGATGAGAAGAGAAATTGAATTGTTGAACAAAGGGGGAGTTTTGGAAGTTTTTGAGTTTTTGGAAGTTTTGGATTTTTGAAGTCTTGAAGCTTTTGGATTTAGAATTTATTTTTATATAGAACGTCACCATGTACATATGTTTACATCCTATTTTGGTTGCCCTTTTCTATTGATGTCAAAGGGGGTGAGATTTGGAGATTTTTGGTGAGATTATCATTTAGATAAAATGAAAAGAATGAACAAATTTGTGAAGATAATAACATTCTTTTGGCATATGTTATCATCAATGACAAAGGGGGAGATTATTGAGAGAATGAAGAAGATTAGACTTTGTGTTTTCATTGATGTCACCATGTTGATTCGGTTCTCTGAACCGATATGAAGAACCAGATTACATCCTCTGGTATTTTTGGTCTGGTATTTTGGTTTGCATTCCCCCTCCAATGTTCATCGTTGTTCGTGGTTTTGGGAAATGATTTATGGATATTGGAAGCTTGTAATTATACAATCCTATGTGTTCACATGATCGTATGGCGAGTTGGCATTGGTTTGGTGTTGCATTTTTTTATTAGGTCTATCCATGGCTGACCTAATAAACTGTTGGTAGTAGAATGTATTAATTTGTGTTGCGGATATATAAGCAACCTATATTTGGTCCATTCTGACATGATATAGCGTGTTACATGGTTGAATCATCTTTGGAGAATTTTTGTACTAACTTGGAACTGACCATTAACCTTTTGGTAAATAAAGATTGTATCTAATTAGGCCAACCTAATTGATGCTTGCAGATGTATCAAATATATATATTGGGTAGTTTGTAGATTGAAGTGTGTGGATTGAATGTGAATGCGAATAAGAGAAAATATTAGTCTTTTGGCATGCAAATTATCTAAGCATCAAAGGAACTAAATCTACACTTGTGAGGTGTATCTTCATTAGTTCATACTCTGGATGTAAGCCATTTTGTTACTATAATCTTTTGTAGGTAGTGAGCCTCCTTGTTTGGATAGTGAGTCCTACTTGTAAGCAATGAGATTTTGTATCTAGCAGTGAGCCTCTTTTATATCTGGTTTTGGAAATACATTATATAGTGAGTTAATCTTCACCATGGTTTTTCCCTCATTGGGTTTTCCACATAAAAAAATTGGTGTTTATGTGTTGTGTGGTTTCATGCTTTTTTAATGTTTTTCTCATCTTTACTATTATATGCATTTGAGTAATTGGATGGTGGTTGTTCAATAAGTGTAATAACATATTGATTCACCCCCCCCCCCCTCTCAGTATCTTGGATATTCAACACCAAGTGCGATCCTAGGGTCCCAAGTCCATCTCAGGAAGGACCCACCATGCCGATGCTATGCCACTTTGATCACCTCAGTGAAAAAATCATGCCAATACTGCACTAACCTCCCTTGTAACCTCAAAATATTACTATCCAAAAAACTCAAACTGAAAGTCCTAGGAAAACTGAAGTAAATACACTACAACATCCCTTGCTCAAAAGATTCTAAGTAGCCAATCTTTGCCATACCAATGTGTATTGCAAACCTGGGGAAAAGGAAAGAGAGTATATTCAACTCAAAATCATACTCCTCAACATAGCTTCTCAAAGTGCAAAACAAAGTCACGATTGCATATGTGACTCCTCTAAAACTTCTTGCAATGAGAAAAACATATGCATCCTCATAAATCCTTATGAATCTATTGTGCCTCCTTTGAGTTATTCTGAAACAATCATGAATACTTTTGAAAACTCTTATCCCACTTCAAGAGTCTCATAATGATGAACCAAGGCAATCAAAGGTTCTTTTCCCCAAGCATAAGTGCAAGGGAATGCATAGGAATAGCCACTGGTAACAACTTGAACACCTCCCAAAGATGAATTTGGACTGCTTTGAATCATCACTTCTTGAATTTGAGGCCAAAAATTAGTCTTGATAGGAGATTGTGAAGTCTTAAAATGAGTATACCAACTGCCCACAATCACTGAAATGATTGACTTAAGATCTGATTTAAGGATAATCAACATCCAAGAAGATGAACAATTGCAGCCATATTGAAAATCAACATCCAAATTAATGTATCTGCTCATTTTCAAGGCTGGAAACATCCCCTCAAGAGACTTCAACCTTACATAAAACCACCCTTTGCTTGAAGTATTTCTCCAATCCACCAGTTGATGAGAAAAAGGAACCATCGAATGGTAGGTAAGGATGGGAACAACATCGAAGAATCTAAAAATTGAATCCTTATCCCACCAAGAATTCATCTTTCCACAAGTATTTAGCTCCATCAACCCATGTTGAAGACCCCAAGCATTGATACCCAACTGAAAATGATCTCCAAAACACCAAAAAGAAAACTCAACACATTTTCGAGTGCTGGTCAAAACCAAGTGCATACTCATGAAATTGGTGTCCTTTCTAGTGAACCTCTGAAACCAATCCATGAAAGCTTCAATAACATTAGAGTATGATACATAAGATGCTTCAAATACAACTCCCAAAATTGACTAGTATAAGCTAAAGCATCACTCAACCAAAGGAATGGATTGAAAAGAGTGTAAACTCCATGTTTCGATCCATCTTCCTCTCCTATTTCATGAGTAACAAATTTGAAATCTTCACTCCTTGTTGTTGTATTCAAGTTACCGGTAGCTTCCAAGACTTTTTTTATTAACACCTTGAAGCCAACGATGTTGAAATCTCCTTGAATCCACACTTCCCATATGAAGCTTCATCCATGAACCCACTTATGCTTTCATTATCAAATTTCCCTAGAAGATTACTAATCATAAAATGTGGCACATTCTCATAGAATGATATCAAAGCATTCATAGCTTGGAATCCATACTCGACCTCATGCTTGGTCTCTTCATTACATGACTCATCTTTCAAAATTAAAAGAGCATTGTCAAAAGTTGCTTATGCACCCATTTCAAAGAGAGGATTGCCAAAAAACTGGAAGATATCCCTTTCATCTTTCTCCCTAAAAAGTTTGAAATCAGAAAAAAATTCTTCTATCTTCATTAAATCCAGCTGAGTATTTTCTAACATGTCTTTTATTGATTCAAGCTCCCGAGTAAGCTTATCAACCACTCTCTCCTTTTGTTGGAAAGCACAAATGGTATTCTTTTCAATTTTGAAGGCATGATCTCAATCTCCAATCAAGAGTATGTAATTTGACTTTTATTTCTCCAAAGAGTCTTTGATAAGTTACAAATTAAGAAGAGAAAATTCATCTTTAACTCCTCTTCATCTCTCTTCAAATTGAGCCTTCCAGTAGATTTCTTCAATCAAACTATGTTTGTTGTCAAATCTAGATAGATCTCGCACTTCCCTTTCAAAGGACTCCATAAATTGGTCTTCCCACTCAAGAGTGTGCAAAGATGGTGGATTGCTGGTAGGTTGCTTTTCAAAATCAAAACTTTGTTTCTTGTCTTTGTTGCCCTCATAGCTACTGCAATATTCTTGTCTTTCACCATTAACTAGCTAAGAATGCTCAATATTATTAAGAGGATCATACTCTATAATTTATTCAACCCTTTTTTTGAAATTAGCTTTTTGAATAGGTAAATCATACTTGTGTTTGAGAACCCCTATAAACCTTTCATCCTCAAGAGCCATATGGTCTACTATCTCTTCTTCCTCCTCACTATCTCCTTGATCAAAGGTTATGGCAGCCCCCAACTCGATTAATGAATCATTATTGATTGATGCTCTTAAAGTCTCGGTAGCAACATACTCTACTTTAGTGGCTACAACCATCTCAAAGGAATCATTATGGAGCTTTGACGAGAAAGCTTCTTCATCAAACAAAAATTCTTCTCCAATGACAACCTCATAGCTTGCAATGCAAACTGAATTTTAAACTTCATCAAGATCAAAGGGAAATTTATCGCACTCAAGTTCTTTATCATTCCTTGGTGCCATCTCACCCAGATCCCAAATGCAAAAGGGTTGATTGTAATGATCAACAAGAAATTTCTCATCGTGCTCCTCTTGGAATGTTGACTCTTTGAATGAGTCACTCCCCATTTCACTTAAACTAATATCTTATGTAGTATCTCTCTCCATAGGTATAGTTTGATAATCAAAACCAATACCACCCATGTCACTAACATTGTATTGGAATAAAGAATCATCAAAGATGGTTGCTTTGAATATTTTATCATTCTTTTCTTCAATGGACCTATCATGAGTAGGTTTGTTACTGATTTCATCAATAGCAGACCCATGCATAACAAGGATTTATTCTTTGGTTACTTGTTATGAACTCTTCATGCGAAACTATGGTTGCCTCTTGGCACTCTTTTGTTGAATGCATGGTCAAATTCATATTTATAAATTCTTCCTGAGATTCTGCTACAAAATCCATGGGATGCCTAATTTCATTTTTTTCTTCAATGAAAGAATTCTCCACATTATTCTGAGTTGTCTTCATCAAAATGGGCTTCAATTTCTTCTCACATTGAGTAAATAATTCCTTAAACAGCATATCAGCAATATGAGAAATATTTTCTTCACGTTCACATACGTCCAGAAGGAGAGATTGGACATTTAGTGGAATTTCATCAACCTTTTTAATAGTAAGAACAAGAATGTTCTTTACAGCTGCAATAACACTCTCTTCTTGTTCACTCCAAGTGGATATGAAGAGGTAGTAGAACAAGTGATAAATCTGATTTTTCATTTCCAAGTCTATTAGCAAGTTACTTGTCCTGAGATCTGAAAATGTCTTTAAGATAGCAACTCTTATGGGAAATTGATTTCTGCCAGTTTCACCAAGATCTTGGAAACTTTCTACAATCATATGCAAAATCTTCTTCATGGTTTCATCATCATAAGGCATCGACGATGCTAGAATTATCATAACTTCACTAAAACATGAAGTAACCAACAAACTTATATCTTCATCTGGATGCCCTATCCAATAGGGATGAATCAAAGAGGCCATTGCAAGAGATAAAGTCTTCTTCATCATTTCAGTAGGTGACTATTGGACTTGGTTCAAACAATGTTCCAACTCAAAAAATATACTCACTTCTTCACCTCTTGTCTAACATTCTTCATTGAGCCTTGTACCTACAATGGAAAGTGACCTTTCTAATATTCTTTCTTCTTCATAAGCCATAATAAAATATGACTTCTCATGGTTTCTAAAATTCAAAAAATGTATCATTTTTAGGAACGTATGGAAGTTGAAACTGACCTGAGTTCTGACCTCTAGTGTAGAATCTAGTTTCTATGTTGCTCATCTGGAAACTGAGCTCTATTTTTTCATAGGATGAAAGGAACTTGGCTTTGATACCACTGAAATGTTCCCCTTGGTTTTTTCTATTTAATAAAACAAGTCCAACACAAACACCATTGATTAGCGTTAGCACCAAATATAATCCAACTGGGAAGTAACCCTCACCAAGAATGTTTACCAAGATCCCAATGAAGGAGAGGTGATAGCATACAGTGTTGGGGATCGTTAGCAAATAACTGAAGTGAAATACAATGCTAGAAATGAAAGTGTAGGTGGTGAACTGACCATGAATTTCATACTACCACTTATGCGATGGGGGGAATTATTATAATTATTCAAAACTGACAAAATCAACCACTTATTCAGCTGGAGTAGCAAAACTAAATGAAAGAATGTTGAAAGTAAAGAGGTTGCTTCAGTACTGCTAAAACTAGCAATTACAATGTACTTATTACAATAATTTTCAATAGAAATCTGCTCCAAATTTACTGCAATGATTACACTATATCTCTTATTACAAATATGAATAAGAGCACCCAAGAAATATAGCATGAAATGGAATTAGCTAAGTCTGATATGAAATACCAACAAACTGAAGTATAGACCAACAAGCTAAGAAAACATCAAAATGCTTATTTTTCCCACAAAACATATTCAATGCACTCCAAAACTGAAACAACACTCCCTTTAGGCAAGGTAACCAGCAAGAAGGAGTTCTACAATGCAAAACAGCCACCAAATGTAAGGCGTGAATCCCAATTCCAAGCTAGAGAGAAAGGTACGACCCTAGAAGAGGGTGACCTCTCTAGAAAATTAGATACTTGAAGATAAAATCTGAAAATTCACAAAGAGGGACGCCTAGAGCATAGAAATGGAATGGAAAAATACCCATAATAAAATGAAAATCACACAATGATCTACAATTGAAAGTTCGCTTCAGCCATGTTCAAATCAGCAAACACAAAAATTGATAATATCGTCAAAATCTCCAACAATGATGCTCAATCTACAATCTCTAAATGAGAAGCAGTCTCATATCCAGTTAGGTGTTATCTTTTAAACACAAAATTGAATCCTTGCTAGGAGGTATGCATTCCTCGAAGCCATAAGCTTGAAAACATTTCGGCAACAATTCGATATGATAGACAATGGATGATCAATGAACGAGAAAAGGCCTCTTTTTATAGAGTTTGAGGTGACTCTTCAACTTCCTCTAGAAGGGACACTTCCACACTTCATGGAAATAATTTAATTTTTAAAACTTCACCTTCCTTCATCTTGGTGTCCAAAACAAAAAGCCTTTGAAATATTAAAGTGTGGCGTCCAAAACCCAAGAGAGTAATATAAACTTTAGAAATATTTAATTTACCTCTTGATGAGGCATCCACCCTCAAGGGCCCCTCTTTAAAACAACTTAAGTCGTCATATTGGGCCAAGGGGGGCCAAAGTAAAAATAAAACATTAATGACTTAAAGTATTAAATTTTTCCAAAATTGCACCTCAAAAGCCAAATCCAAAAATACTCAACTGCCTTGCCTAAAGTGGAAAGCTCACTGTACTGCTTCCAACCGAAGCACCACTAAAAAATAGAACTTAATAAAAATAGTAAATTCTGAAAAGTTTCCCAATGCATTTACATGTCATATCATTATGAATCTCTCTAAAAACCTACAAAGAAACTACAAACCAAATCTTGAAACTTCAACATGCAAGCCTCTGAAAATGACACGGCCATAAATAGAACTTACTAAAAATAGTAAGTTGTTCCAAACTCATTTTGACCACAAACTGAGCAACTGTCATGACTTACTAAAAATAGTAAGTTTTGGGAAAGTTTGTTAGATGGAGATGCATTTTACACCATTCTAAAGCTCTTCAAAAACCCAAAAAGCTCCACGAGGCATGCATCAAAAACTCTCACATGCAAACCTTCAAAAATGCAGCAGAAACCTCTTATAAAATAGGAAACCCTAATTTTACCTTTGGCGAGCCTACGAGCATCTAGAATAGGTTGATGGGACACTACACTGCTCACTAATGAGAAGGGGACATTACACATGGTTTCGCAAAATAATCAACTAAAACCATGTTGAGAATCCTATGCTGAATTTTGGGAATTAAAAATATATATATTAGACATGAAATCCAATGCATGTCATTCTTCTCTTGGGAGCCTAAGTCTTGACCAATCAAATTTTGTGGATTATGACATCTTACATCTCTTACAAATTCCTTATAGCCTGTCACAACAATTGTTCCATGCAAAGACATGCAAGCAACATGAAATATTATTTTGGAAGCCCACTTTATAACAACATATGACACATGTGCATGCATGCAAGACCTCTTTTCACCTCCTCAAAAAGTGGGACGCCCAAAGGGAATATTCTTTCACAAGTTACATTTGCCAAGTTATTGGGGGATCTTTTCTTACCAAAATTTACATTACATTTTCACACAATGGGCATTTACAATGTTGCAAATGAAAATATTATTTTCCTATCACCTAAGACATTATTAAAATCAAACAAAGGAAAAAAATAAAAAATTGGTGACACAGGATTTCCCTTACACCTTGGATGCTCCTACATCAAACATAGAAACCAAAATCATAGAGGAACTTACACCATCCAAGAGCATAACCCTTCTCCAAGTCCATGAGGATAGCATAGGTCTCCATAAGATTATTATAATGGTACTCTTGAAAACTAGAGAAGAAGAAAATAGCATTTCTAGAACTATCCCTATCAATACCGCCAACCCCAACAAAGCCAGGATTACCTCTAGAGGAATCATTAGAATTAAGCTTCAAGACACCAATAGGGGGCATTAACCATATTCCATCCCACTAAATCTTCCTATTAGGATGCCTTCTTCCTCTAGAACCAATCAGCCTTGAACCACTACCATCAATACTCAGTCTCTTCAGTGCCACCGATTCATCATCCCCTAGAGAGGAATCCACCTCACACTTTGTTTGGTTAGTTTCCTGAACCATACCTAGGATCCTCTACCACACCTGAATAGAAACCAATCCCTCCCCCTTGAAAATTCTACATTTTCTTTCCAATTTGATTTGCCAAAGAATGCAGGAGGGCCCTATGCCCCAGGCCACTTGGAGACAAAAAGCATGTGCAAGGGGCCTACCCAAAGACCTCCAAAACTCAACCAAAGACAAGACATGGACACATGTCTAATTCCAAAATTCCCACCATTGGTGCCAAATGATCCTAAATTATGTGCACTAGAAAAACAAGTGTGAGGAAAATTCCTCACAAGTACCAAACAAAGTGCACCTTGTAAGATGGGATTAGATTATTCCTAGCCTAGAATGAGTGACAGCCAGCACTTTTAAGCTAAAAACCCAATCCAAACAATGCATGAGTAAAATGAAAGCATCAAACTAAAATACTCCTCATGCTTGAAGTTGATTCACTTCCCTTGCTCTCTTATTTCTCGTTATGCAACTTTGCCCGCAAATTTGTTGTTGAAGTTGTGCAGATACCTGCAAATTGTAAGTAGAAGGTTGGAGAATATTAGTTACATTAAAAATGGAGGAGAATGGTATCTTTTATAGAAAACCATTCGAACGGATGGCCAAGATCGATCCTCTAGAAGGATTCCAAGATCAATGGATGAGAATGAATGAGATGGAGGTTACGAAATGAATGGTCAAGATTGATCTACTAGAAAGATGCCAAGATCAATGGTTGAGAATCGATGCACCGAAAAGAGGTGGGAAATGAAGGCTATGATGCTCGATAGCTATGACAAACCATGAAGGCTTATGGCAGAGATGGCTATGACAGAAATAAAGGCCATGAATAGGGAATCTTTGACCAAAATAGGTGCATAAATAATTTATTTTCAATTATTTATTCAAAAATGGAGGAAATTGACAAGTGGAAGATAAATAATTTATCTAAATTACTTATTTGGAGAAAATGAAAAAGGAGCATTTAATTAAATTAATCAATTTAATTAAATTTGGGAGATGAAAATAGAACATTAAATAATTAAGTGAGATTAATTATTTAATAGTGAAAAATGGCAAGGGATAGTTAAATAATTTTGATAATTATTTAACTATACAAGAATAAAAAGACCATGAATAGGTAAATAATTAGTGGTAATCATTTATCTATAGACGAAAGGTGATAAAGAAATAATTAAATAAATACTAATTCATTTAATTATTGAAGAAGAGGGGGGATTAGTGACACAATTAATTTATTTAATTGATCAGGATAAAAAAAGACTAGAAAGTGAATTAATTAAATAATTAAAAATTATTTAATTATTCGGAGATGGAGACCAAGAAAAATGACACTCGCAGACTTAGGATATTTTTAGTGTCTACACAACTAGATGGCCCATAAAATCCTCTCTTCTAAAGATTATCCCTTGTGAGACACCTATTGTGGGCAATGTGAATATAACATTCTTAAGCTCCCTTCGGGTTATTTTATTTTGCTTAAGTACCGGCCATGCCCTCCTATTAAAAAGAAATATCGGGCTCCTTTCGCAAGGCTTTATGCGAATGCTACCACTTGTCAACCGAGTGCTCCTCACAAGGTTTCCTTCTCTCGCTTTTCAAAATTCATTTCCATGCTTCCACATGGTGACATTTCAAACTCTTTAGTGCTCCTTTCGGTTGCTTCTCTTTTGGATCTCGATCGTATGCCACGTAGCATTGATCCATGCACATTTCTAGGCAGCCCCACATTTAGCACAGTATGCTTGGGTGACCTCCACGTGTCTTCATAGTGCAAGTTTTTCATCGCATAAAGGGAAGAATGAACGTCGGCCCTGATCGCTTGCCACATAGATCTTCTAAAAGGCTTCATCATGAAGGAGGATGAAGCAAGTGACAACCTCACAACAGCTACCACATTTTGTAACTACCATCACGAGTGGATGACACATGTTGACACTTTGGTCTATTGGGACCACTGCCATCATTCACAGGGGATGCATTTGGCTCTAAGGCGTCCTCGTTCATGGCTCGAATCTTTTTTGTTGCAATGGCTAGGGAAAATCATTGCTAATACATCATTGCTCATGATCGGAGGATCTTTTCTGTTATCGGCTCTCTCAGCTGTGATTTTATTATAAATACTGCTTCTTCTTTGGAAGAAGGAGTTCAAATTTGATAGAAAAATTGGTAAAAGAACCAGGCCTTTACCGCTTTTATATCATTGTAAAGACTTACAGAATGTGCAATCATTCAGCCTTTATTTTTTCTTAAAGATTTTTGATAAATTTTTATTGTGCCATCACGATACTGAATGTTTCATTTGCAAAACTTCTATAAATTTAATGCAATTTTTCTGGTTTAGATCATGTCTTTGACTCCTCTTTTGAGTAAGTGTGCATGAATATTATTTTATGTCATTGCGTGAATCATTTAGACTTCTATATTTATTTTTTGTCATTCTAGGACATAGCAGATTGTTGAATGAGCCCTTAGATTGCATCTACAAGATAGATCTATCATGTCTTACATCTACATCTTGGTGCATCACCCTAGTTAGATCCTTTTATTTTATATTTATTTTTTTTCCCATTCAAAACCCCAGTTATAGAAGTCGGTTTCTTTAAAATTTTGAGGTTACGCAATTTAGTGCAATAGGTCCCCCCTTTAACTAAGTTTCCCACAAAGGGTTGTTACCTTGTCATTTTTTGGCATCAACAATTTTTATTTTTCCTGGCACGCCCGATGGGACCACTTAAATATACCAAATCAAAAGGGTGTATAAGTCATTAGCCTGTTACTAGGTCAAGAACCACAAATAATCTTGGCTTGTTAGTGCCTCCACTAGTAACAATGCATACCCAAACTCGCCTAGTAGAACTTTTGAATCCCAGCCATAATGTTGATCACGAACCAAAATTATGTGTCTTGGGACACCGGAAGTCCCCTTGTAGCCCCAGACGTACCCGCCATTTGGGACCCTATCTTGGTCTCTGCTCTCAAATTTATCCAAATTTTACAAGAGATGGCTCAAGAACACCATCTGAACATCTGCAAGATGTTGTGGACATGTGTTTGGTGCACAGAGTTACATATCATAAAATAGGGCTAAGATTTATTGCTACTTCTTTGCGAGGAAGAGCACTAGATTGGTATCACACTCTGCCAACTAACTCTATCGACACTTGGGATCAGCTCGGGGATCCTTTTTATGAAATATTCTCTAATGACGAAGATAGGTCTTCACTATATCACTAGCTATCGACAATAAAGCAAGCCCCATCTGAAGGCATGACCAATTTCAATGCCTGGTTCCATACAACCTGGTAGAGAATCTAGAACTCCATCCGACCACCAACTCAGTTAGCATTTATGTTCTACTTAAAGTCCATCAATGCCAACATCTCCATGATGATCCAGTCACTTGGTTGAACCACATTACCGGATGCATACAACATAGCAGTTAAGGAGGAGAACAACCTAATCGACTCTGAGAAGTTGCCACATCGACCCATTACACTGATATTCCCTGAAATATCAACTTCTTCTCAGAAGATGCCATCTAGTGGCACACCCACACCACCTCCATCTATATACACATATCCGAGTGTGACACAAAATTTTTCTTCTACATTCGGTGTTTTGAAGGACAAGATGAGTGACATAAGGGAGATGTTACGAAACTTAACAAATGAAATAACCACTATCAAGCACAACTAGGCTACTCCTCCAAGATCACCCTACCAAAGTTATCAAGGTGGTAGACCCTCTTACCAAAAGAACCAATATCAAGGAGCCGCACACACAAATCCGTTGACTCAAACAAATAACCAAATAGTACCAATACTGACTCCGTTGGGGGCTGCTCAAACTAGTACAAGCAAAGATCTTACTGCAAGGTAGAACAATCTCTTCGAAGATTTCAATCCTTGGTGCTATCCCTATGGCGACACACATATGCCTCAAAATTTTCCGTGTGGAAATTTGCAGAAAAAAGTTGTGGAGCAGTCCAGCCAAGGTGTGGCGATGAATTCAAGAACATATATGTGCGCCTCTCCCCAAATGGAGAATGCGTTTCTCACCGCACAGATGCAGGGAATGTCCCTGGAGCAAGAAAATGACATAGCTCTTGACCATTCCCTCCTCTCTTGGATGGAAGGGGAGGAAGCAATGTTCACTCATGAAGCATCCACATCGGTGACCCCGTAAGTATAGTCTGACTACAATACTCAATCAAAGAGGAGATTCATAGGTGAACCGGTCACTTCGTAGCCCAAAAACATCCTAGACCAACTCCCTGGACCTTCCACAATTTCTCCATAGCTGCAGCTATGCAAGGAGATTGTCATCACCAATTCCAAGGAACATAAGCCTCCAAATCCACCACCCTTCAATGTGGTGGAACAATTGAAGAAATCTTCCGCTAATGTATCCCTTTGGGATATCTTAGCCATTCTAGAGCATAATTCATTACTACATAAGGCCCTACAGAAAGATATGGTTGTGCAATCAATAGGACAAGCTTCTGAAAATGCTACTAACTCATTGCCTCTAGCCAAAGTTCTTGTGAATATTGTAGAGGAGGCTTCACTCGAAGCCAAAGAGGAGAAACTAAAAACCTAAACCCTTTTTCTTGACTCTCATTGTACGGAAGAAACTGCTACACAATTCCATGATCGACTTTGGTGCCAGCACCACAGTCATGCCCAAGCAAATAGCTAAAGCCTTAGAGCTTAGCTATGAGCCCTTAAAGAGAGGAGTTTTACAAATGGATGGGAACAAGATCAAAACTGTAGGACTCATTAAGGACCTCCCCTTAACCTTTTTTTCCTGTCCTAGCATCACAATGTCACAAGACACTGTGATCATTGATGTCCCTCCCATGTTCGGCCTCTACCTTTCTCAGGAATTGACCTCAAAGATAGGTGGATAACTTTCTTTGGATTGGTCCCACCTAATTCTCAAAACTAAGCACGGGGCTAAAATGAATATAATATCAAAACCTTTGCATGTAGAACATGTATCTAATGAAACTATGATCAACTTCGAAGACACTCATACTTCTTTCACCAAAGAAGAAGCCAGTGGTAGAAGACTACTAGGAGATGAACAAATAACCGAAGACAAAGCTGATCGAGAAGAAGTCTTCTTGACCAAATATGTAGGCGCCAATCCTTTCTGAAATTATCATACTATAGGTTTGGGCACCTATGTCATCTATGATGAGGATCAAGATTTCTCGAGGGTATTGAAGGGCTCCACTATCGAACAAGCCTCGGAGCTTTGGACATTGCACTTTGATGGTGTGAGATGCAAAGTTGGCACTACTATCGAGATATGCCTAACATCCCCATCCAGTTATCATATCCTCAGATATTTTCGCTTCCATTTTGGTTGCTCAAACAATGAAGCCAAATATGAGGGTCTTGTGCAAGGACTAAGCCTCATAGAGCGCATGGGTATCAAACAATTAGTGGTGCCAAGAGAGAAAAATTCAGATGTGGATCGCATGGCAATGATAGGATCTCAATTTGATCCTATCTCTGACTTGATTGAGAATGTACACTTTGTGCGAGTGATCATTTGACTCTCCATTCCCGATAATGATCAGAGCTGGAAATTATTTGAAAGCGATGAACACATCACCTCATTCATTCAACATTCGGGAGATTTTTTCGATCAGTTTCAACCAAAAATTGAAGAACCGTACGAAGGGCAGATCATCCAGTTGAAATCAAACAAACAAGCTTTTGAAAGGGTTGGTCACTCTTGAAAATTTGATCAACTGTGATGATGTAAGGAATGATAGGAGGAAATTTGTAGCAGACCAGGTAGACTATGCTGACCTTGAGGTTGGAAACGGAAGGAAATTGAAGGTCGGGAAAGAAGTCTTGTAGCATGATAAAGATAGGCTTATACACTTCTACAAAAAATATGAAGGGGTTGTCGCTTGCTCTTATGATGACCTTAGGGGATATGATCCTGACATCATCCAGCACACCATTGAATTAATGGAAGGTGCTAAACCTGTCTAATGCAAACAAAGGCTCGTCAATCCAAATATTGAAGCCTTGATGGCACAAGAGCTAGAGAAGCTAATCCAGTCCAATATTGTTTTTCCAATCAAGCAAAGTACGTGGGTATCTAACCTCATTCTAGTCCAAAATAAAAATGAAGACATTCATCTTTGTGTTGAATTTTATGACCTGAATAGGGCATCATTAAAGGATCATTACCAACTACCTTCCATGGAATCAATCTTGCAGACTGTGGCAGGTTCAGAGATGTTTTCTCTATTAGATGGTTTCTCAAGCTACAATCAGGTTAGGTTAAAAAATAAGATCAACACGAGACCACTTTCACCACCAACTGGGGAACATTTGCATATGCCAAAATGCCTTTCGGCCTATCAAATGTGAGGGCCACCTTCCAACAAGAAATGGACATCGCCTTCAATGAATTGATCAACAAAATCATCCTCATCTATTTAGATGATCTAACTATATTTTCCAAATCTAAAGATGACCATTATGATCATCTAGAAATGGTTTTCAAAAAATTCCAAGATTTCGAGATATCCTTGAACCCGAAAAAATGTTTTTTCGGAGTATCGCAAGGAAAATTGTTGGGGCATGTAGTGTCCCAAGAAGGAATCACTATTGATCCTGAAAGGGTGAAACCAATCAGAGAACTTCCTCTTCTGGTAAACAAGAAAGGAGTGCAATCTTTTTTGGGGAAGATTAACTTTGTAAGCAAGTTTATTTTGAATTTTACAGGAATAATTAGACCAATCACCCTAATGCTAAAAAAAGACCAATTGTTCAAATGGAAAAAAGAAGCAAGAGAAGCCTTCAAGAGGGTGAAGGATACTATTTCTTTGGCTCCTATGTTGGCAAATCTAGACTTGTCAAAAGACTTCATAATGTATGTTTTTAGTAGCAAGACAAGCATTACCATTGTTCTGACTTAGAAGGATGATGAAGGAAAGGGAGAGCATCCTATAGCATTTCATTCCCATACCTTGAAGGATTACAAGATGAACTATAAATTCGTTGAAAGGCGAGATTTCACAATTGTAAAGGGACTCAATAAATTCTGACATCTTATAGCTTGCACTAAGGTGATCATTTATGTCGCACATTCCAATGTGCGCGAGTACATCATGGAATGAGAAATCACCAACAAAAAGGCCAACTAGATCTCTAAGATCCTAGAATATGACATTGAGGTCAGGCCTACAAATATTTTCAAAGGAAGAGGGTTGTGTGAATATTTGGTGCACGATGAAGAAATAGAAATTGAGGAAGAGCAAGAGGAGATAGTCCTAACAAATGAGTCTCAACCTAAAGGCTGTTGGCTGGTGAATAGGGTAAGATTTATGCACACTGACAAGTATCCATCAGGAATTCTTTCTCAAAGAAGAAGATTCTACCAACTACAAAACAGTGGGTACTCACTTATTGAAGGGATCCTTTTTAAGAGGAATTTCAATGGCGTCTTATTGCGATGCGTTACCATAGAGCAAACAAAGTAATTTCTCGACACATTGCGCAGTAGCTCAGAAGGCAGACACTTCTCGACAAAGACCATCACCATCAAAATTTTGCACACTTGGTACTTCTGGCCTACATTATTCAACAACTCCTACAAAATGATAAAAGCCTACAAATAATGTCAATTCTACGCAAAGAGAAGAAAATGTTTTGCCATGCCTCTCAATTCGATAGTAGCGAACGAACCATTTGCACAATGGGGGCTAGATTTCATTGCGATGATCAACCCTACCTCTAGCATCAGTCACAAGTGGATCCTTATAGCCACAGACTACTTCACAAGGTGGATCGAAGCCCTACCCCTGAAAGACGCAACAGAGGCAAAAATTGTGGACTTTCTCGAGGGGCTGGTAACAAGATTCGGCGTGCCAAAGACTATCATCTAGGACAATGCCAAAGCTTTATTAGGCTCCAAAGTATGTTAGTTCACATTAGAACATGACATATTCTTGAAAACATCCTCAAACTACTACCTGTAAGGAAACGACCTGGCTAATTCAATTAACAAGAATCTTTAACTCTGGGTAAAATTTATGTTAGCATGATTAGATCATAATAAAAACAAACCCAAAGCATGAAATGGAGTACAAACGAAGCATAAAATGAAAACAAGGAAAGATCTCACCATATGTCTTCAACCTCCATGATTGACCTCCATTACACCTTCTCTATTTGTTGCCATATGATTTGTGCCCTCAGATTGTGTGTGAGCTATAATGACTATGCCTAGACTAAGCAAATGTTGAAGGATTTTAAATGGCTATGCAAGTAAAAACTAAATTCTACATGCAATATCAATATCTGCAAAATCACAAGGTTAGAAAATGACAAGTATGAAGCCAAAAATGAAAGATGCAAGAGATATCATATGCCAGATGCAAGATGCAAGATGAGAACAAAATTGTTATTTTATAGAAAATGCAATTTTGGATGAATGGACAAGATTGAAGATTGAGAAGTGCCCCAGAATCAATGGACAAGATTCAATGTGACAACCCACAATTAGGGTTAGGGAATTATTAGGGTGAATTCAAAATGAATGGACAAGATTTAATTTAAGAAATTAAATCAAGGGGTGAGAATGTATGTGACAGGGAGATAAGATTTGGCACAGAAAAAGAGGGAGTTAGAAAATCAAATAATTTTAGAAATTACTTAATTTATGGAGGAAAATACTATTTTGATTTTAAAATTATTTTAATTCAAAATGGTGGGGTCATGTGATAGTAAATAATAATTTAAAATTATTTACTTGGAAAGAGGGAAATTTAAATAAATGATTTTTATTTAAATTTGGAGGAGAATTAAATGGAACAAATTAATAATTAATTTTAATCATTTGATTGTGGAAGAAGTGAGTTAATAATTAAATAAATTGTGGGGGATTTATTTAATTATGAGAAGACCTTAGTATTAGAGACACATTTAAATAAAATTTATTTATTTAAATAATCAAGAGGGAATAATGGATTAATTAAATAAATTTAATGATTTATTTAATTAAAGAGGACTTTAGACATTAGTGACGTATTTAAATAAAAAAATGTGATTTATTTATTTAAATAATCAAGAAGAATAAAAGAGGTGAATTAAATTAAATAATTTAATCATTATTTAATTAATAGTTGACTTTGGACAAGACATAATCAAATGTTTTAATTATGTTTAGAGTAATTAATGAGAAAATTGAGTTCACAGGCCTAGGTCAGTTTTATATGTCTACATTTTTCCCCTCTTTGTCATAATGTAGTTTATCATGTTATGGCAAAGAAAACAAGTCAAGGATATGCCCCAGTGAGGGTACGGAGGAGTGTTTATGCCCCCTTGATTTTTTTTTGAATTTTGGCCCGGGGTCAAAAAAATTTGGAAAGTGTCGTAATAAGCTAATTCAATGCCCAAAAAATTAATGGCGTGATCGATTTCAAAATTGAATGGCATTAAGATAGTGAAAAGGTCGATTAAAGGTTGTCAAAAGAGCCTCCAGTAATAAAATTTTGAAGAAAATCCCACTTTGACCCTATAAATAGGTTGAGAAATGGATAAAAAGTCAATTCATTTTCATTTTCACTTGCAAATTTAGAGAGCATAGAGCGAGGAGACTGTGTGTGAAGATGGTGATTCCAGTGACCGAGCATCATGACTACATTGTCCGGACCTTCAGACGGCTAGAGGGTGCAGACCTCGCGGTATGTACCCTGTACCCACTTTGTCTTTTTATTGATTTGCATGTTTTTTTAGGGTTTTTAGGGAGGTCAACAAATGCGTCGTGATGCAAGTGCGTTTTCTTTATAAGTCGCATTCGTAGTCATATTCGATGCATTTGATGTGTCGCGATGCAAATGCAACCATCCTGTTAGGTATTTCAATGTAGTGTAATGCATTCACTAAAAATTGTGACACATCCATGATTTTGCAACGCAAATGATAGACATTACAATGCATTCACAAGATTGTGATGCAAGTGTGAAGCCTAGCGACGCACTCGTTTGACAATGACGCATTTGATTTTCGTGTGATGCAACTGAATGAAAAAGTCGCATTTACGAGTCAAAATGACAGAAGCGTCATAGTGTGGCACAATCGATGTATGAAATGATGCAAACGCAAAACTGCAACGCAAATGAAGTCAACACAAAACATTTGACTTTGACCAAGTTTTACCAAAGTTGACTTAGTTTTAGGTTGACATTTTTTTCATGCTCAGTTAGGTAGATGGTAAGAATGATATTTAATGATGTACTAATGCTCATTTTTGCATGTGCAAAAACGAGTACCACTTATCTACACGCGTGAGTCTAGGCCATCTACTTATGCCTTCTAGGATCAGCTATTAGACTGGGAGCATAGACGAGTGATGCGAATTGGATTATACTATGTCACCTATATGCCCATCAGCCATGCTAATAGGGGGTTACTAACAACACTGTGTGAGAGATGGCACTCAGAGACCTGCTCCTTCCATTTGTTGATAGGAGAGGCCACCATTACTTTGGTGGACATGTATCGAACCCTTCATATTCTAATTAGAGGGGAGTGGGTGGTGTATAATCCACGGTGTACATGCTATGATTGAGATTTATGAGGCAGATGATGGTGCATGCCTCAGTGTTGATGGTTACAAGTTATGGTGGGAGTATCTTGCCGAGCACTACCCATGGTGGGATGCCATGTTGTGCATCCTGATTGCAGGGGTTCTGATTAGAGATCATCAAGGACATGGGTTCCTGATTGGATGGGGAGATGTCTTGGTACCAATGCGGTGGACGGGACAGTTTTTTCCTGGGGACCATGTCTACTGGGTATGCTTTATTATCAACTGCATGAGGTAGTTTATAGGGGTGGGAACAACATTAGCTGTGGCACAACCCTGCTTAAGATCTGGGCTTGGGAGCATATTCCCATCTTTTGGCCACCTATTCAGAGGCCACAGCTTGTAGAGGGTATGCCATATGTATATTTGTATGCGGGTTCCCTTCAACAAATGATAGTAGGGGACACAGGATACTGGAGGCACAAGATTGACATGATGACCTCATTTGTCTAAAGGCAATACAAAGATTTTGTTTAGTGGGTCAAAGAGGCTGGTCATTTGTTAGTTTGCAAATAGTTCAAGTATCTTATTAGGCATACTGTGTAGTCACAAGTGATCATTGAGATGTACTTTCCTCAGTGGGTACTCTATCAGTTTGGGGAGTAGTAGGGTGTGCCAATGCAGACTACAAAGTATGCATAGTCATCACGAGAGCCTGCTTTGGGTCCTGCTATATCGGTGTTATTCACAGAGTAGGAGATAGATGGGCTAGTGGTATAGCCATGGCATTGGAGTGGGGGTCCTACAGATGCAAGGATGATGACATACTTTGATTTGTGGTGGTAGATGCACATACTGACTCCCTTGACAGATCCTGATGGGCCGACATCGGTGGATCGTAGATCGATTATACCATGATTTCAACGCAGAGGCCAGGGAGGGAGAGGCAGACGTAGGGATGGAGGTTGGGGGGATGGGGGGATGGGGGAAGAGGATTTGGAGATGGGGGAGGAGATGATGGAGGATATGGTGGGGGTGGTGACATGAGGAGGAGAGGAGGGGACAAAGGGAGGCATGGACAAAGAGTGAGGAAGTGAGTGGAGAGAGAAGCCTCGGATGCTATCCCAAAGGTGTCAAAGGAGGAGGAGAGAGGTGAGAAGGAGGCTAGGTAGGAGGGGGAGCAGCCAGAGGAGGAGGGCAGGCAAGAGGAGGCCCGAGCAGAGGTGGAGGCAAGTGTGGTGCAGGTAGAGGTGGAGGAGGTATAGTCAAATGCAGCGGCACTTGATGTCAAGGTAGGAGAGGAGGGAGTTGGGGGAGAGAAGGATACAAATGATGATGAGGAGTAGCCAAAGACTGAGAAAGAGATGGATGAGGTAGAGAGGCAGGTTTGCGAGAGGATGATAGATGGGGATGATGAGAGTGACAGGCCTCTGATTTGGCCCTGGGATGCCACAGTGGATCAGAGGTTGGTAGACCTCCAGATCAATTTAGATGTCACCTTGTCGTAGAACAAGGCCTTATCAATAGAGCTCAAGGTTGTATGGGCAAAGAGGGATCAGGTTGTGATCAGACAGTAGGATTAAGAGAGGTGGGTGAGAGAGTTTACTGAGTTATGCGCAGGGTCGTTAGGAGATATGGCTAGAGAGTTGGCCAAGGTTAGTGAGAGCAGAGGTAGATATAGGGTACTATATGAGCAGGTTGTACCACCTGAGAGATGGGATCTTGGGCTATCTAGATCATATAGCAGGACAAGCAGTGGCAGCAGGACTCACACTAGTAGCAGGACACATACTAGTGCAGGTGGGTCTACATCATCAAGGTAGTCATCTAGGCACAAGTCACATTAGAGCCACAGACATTCATCCAGACATAGGTCTACTCACAGCCAGCACAACCAACATAGCCATCACAACCAACACAGCTAGCCTCCTCGGGTGACTGATCCATCAGCCTCTCAAACCTAGGTCACTTCGCCAGTGCAAGTTATAGTTGAGTTCATTAGTCAGCATTAGTCACCTCATTCTTCACCTCCACGGTATGGAGAGGGCACAACCAAGGGCTTATGTTTCTTTACTATTTATGAGACATTTGATATATTGACTTTCGAGCCTGCGAGCTCTATTTTTGGGATTCCTCTAGACTTTATCCCATGACATTATTATTTTGAGATATATATATATGAGATGATTTTGATGGGAACTACATGCTTTGTTTTATGATCCTATGCATTATGATATTTTTATGATTTATATGATGTGATGTGATGTGATTCGATGTGATGCATTTATGATGGTTACTTTATGATTGTATGCCATGATGGTCTTATTTTATATGCTGATGATAATGATATTCATTAATGTATTATGAGATGCATGATGTGACTAATGGATATTATGCTTTATGATTGTGAACATAAAATTCCCAAGCTCCCTTCGGGTGATTTTGTTTTTCTTAAGTACCAGCCACACTCTCCTTTTAAAAGGGCAATATTAGGCTCCTTTCGCCAAGTCTCATTGCGAATGCCACCACTTTTCAGCCAAGCAGTCCTCACAAGTTTCCCTCCCCCCCACTTTTCAAAAGTGTTGCATCATGCTTCCACATGTCAACAGTTCACAATCTGCAGTGCCCCTTTGCATCGCTCTCTTTTTGGGCCCCAACCACATGCCACATAGCATCAGTATGTGTGCATTCCTTGGCAGACCCCACCTTCAGTGAAGTATATTTGAAGACCTCCATGTGTATTCATATTACAGGTTTTTCATTATCTAAGGGGGAAGAATGACCACCGGCCCTGACCGCTTGCCACGTGGTCTTATAAAAGCTTCCTCATGAAGGAAAACAGGTAGGTGACAACCCATCACTAGCTGCCATATTCTATAACTCCTGCCATGAGTGAATTCACGTGCCAGTGCTCTGGTCTATTAGGACCACCTCCATCATTCGCAGGGGATGCATCTGACTCTAAGGCATCCTCGTTCATGGCTGGAATCTTTTTTATTGCAATGGAAAGGGGAAAATCATTGCTAAATGCATCATTACTCATGATTGAAGGATATTTTCTATTATTGGCTCACCGAGATAGGTTTCATTATAAATACTACTTCTTCCATCAAAGAAAGTGTTCATATTTTGAGAGGAAAATATTGTTAGAAGAATCGGGCCTTTACCACTTTTTATATTATTGTAAAGACTTGCAGACTGTTCTATTGTTTGGCCTTTTTGTTTTCTTGAAGATTTTGATAAAAAAAATTACTATGCCATTGTGGTGCTAAATGTTTCATTTGCAAAACTTCAATAATTCTAATACAATTTTGTTGGTTTAGATCATGTCTTTGACTCCTCTTTTCAGTAAATGTGTATGAATATTATTTTATGTCATTGAGTGAATCATTTAGATTTTATCTTTGTTTCCTTTCATTTTGGAACATAGCATATTGTTGAACGGGCCCTTAGATCACAACTACAAGATAGTTCTATCATTCCTTACATCTAAGTCTTGATGCATCGCCCTAGTTAGATACTTTTATTTTTTATACCTGCTTCCTTTTCCCATTCAAAACCCCTATTATAGAAGAGTCGGCTTCTTTAAAATCTGGAAGTTACTCAGTTTAGCGCAATACGTCCCCCCTTTAACTAAGTTTCCTACAAAGCGTTGTTACCTTGCAATATTTTGGCATCAACCATTTTTTCTCTTTCTTGGCACGCCCGGTGGGACCATTTAAAAATACCAAATCAAAAGGGTGTATAGATCATCGGCCTGTTACTAGGTCATAAATCGCAAAAAAAAATGGCTTGTCAGTACCTCCACTAGTAACAACACATACCCAAACTCGCCCAGTCGAGCTTTCAGATCTCAGCCATAATGTTGATCGCAAACCAAAATTATGTGGCCTGGGACGTCAGAAGCCCCCTTGTAGCCCTAGTTGCACTTGCCGTATGGGCCCCTATCCCAGTCTCTGCTCTCAAATCTATCCCAAATTTTACTGAAGATGGCTCGAGAACACCATCTGAACATCTACAAGATGTTGCAGACATGTGTCTCGTGCACGGTGTTACAGATCAGAATATAGTGTTGAGATTGCTTGTTGCTTCTCTGTGAGGAAGAGCACTACATTGGTATCGCACTCTGTCGACTAATACTATTAGTACTTGGGATGATCTCATGGATCCCTATTATGAAATATTTTCTAACAATGAAGATAGGTCTTCGCTATATCACCAGTTATCAATGATCAAGCGGGCCCCGTCTGAAACCATGACCGATTCCATACAACTTGGAAAAGGATCCAAAATGCCATCCGACTACCAACTAAGTTGGTGTTTATGTTTTACTTAAGGTCTATCAATGTTGACATCTCCATGATGATCCAGTCACTCTGTGGAACCACGTTACCAGACACATACAACATAGCAGTTAAAGCATAGAACAACCTAATTGATGTTGGGAAGCTACCACCTCAGCCCATTATGTTGATATTCCCCAAAATATCGGCTTCTGCTCAGGATATTCCATCTACCAGTGCACCCGTGCCACCCCCATCTATGTATACATATCCGAGTGCACCCCAAAATGCCAATTCTACAACCAGCGCTTCCAAGGACAAGATGAGTGACATAAGGGAGATGTTACGAAACTTGACAACCGAAATAACCACTATCAAACATAACTAGGCTACTCCTCTGAGACCGTCCTACCAAGGCTATCAAAGTGGGAGATCCTCCTACCAACAAAACCAATATCAAGTAGGTACACGCATGACTCTGCCGACTTAGACAAATCACCAAATAGTTTCGATATCGACTCCACTGGGGTCGGCTCAAACTAGCACAAGCAAAGAGCTAACCATCGAGCAGAATAATCTCACCAAATATTTCAATTTACAACAAAAGGTTGTAGAGCAATGTAGCCAAGGCATGGCAATGACTTTAGGATACACCTACACCTCTCCCCAAATGGAGAATGCAGTTCTTATTGCACATATGCAGGGAATGCCTTTAGAGTAAGAAAATGACATAGCTCCTGACCACGCTCTCCTCTCATTCATGGAAGGGGAGGAAGCAGTTTTCACTTATGAAGCATCTACATCAGCAACCCTACAAGTAAATTATAACTATAGCACTTGATTGAAGAGAAGTTTCACAGGCAAACCAATCACTCTGTAGCCTAGAAATGTCTTGGACCAACCCTCTAGCCCTTCCACGGTTGCTCCACAACCGGTCACCTCGCAGTCATGCAAAGAGATTATTATCACCAAATACAAGGAGCATAAGCCTCCAAATCCACCACCCTTCAACGTGGTGGAACAATTAAAGAAATCTTTTTGCTAATGTAACCCTTTGGGATATCTTATCCATTCCAGAGTATAATTCATTACTACAGAAGGCCCTGCAGAAAGATAAGGTTGAACAGTTAATAGGATAAAATCTTGAAAATGTGATGGACTCATCGCCTCTAGCCAAAGTTCTTGTGAATACTATAGAAGAGGCTCCACCTCAAGACAAAGAAGAAAAATCGAAACCTAAACCTTTTTTCTTGACTCTCATCATGGGGAAGAAACTACTACACAACTCCATGATTGACTCTAGTGCTAGTGCCACAGTCATGCCCAAGAAGATAGTTGAATCTTTAGGGCTTAGCTATGAACCCTTAAAGACAGGAGTTATGTAGTTGGATGGGAACAAGGTCAAAACTGTAGGCCTCATTAAAGACCTCCCCTTAACTATGTTTTCCTGTCCTAGCATCATAGTGCCTCAATATATCATGATCATTGACATCCCTCCCATGTTCGGCCTCTACCTATCCCGGGAATTCACCTCAAAAATAGGTGGATACCTTTCTTTGGATTGGTCCCACCTAATTCTCTGAACTAAGTACGGGTTTAAAATGAAGATAATATCAGAACCCCTGCATGCAGAACATGTAGTTGATGAAGCCATGATCAACTTCGAAGATACTGATACCTCTATCACCAAGGAAGAATCCGATAATAGCAAGTTGTTGAAAAATGAGCAGGCAACCAAAGATAGAGCTGATCTAAAGGAAGTTTTCTTGACCGAAAATGTGGGCACCAATCCTTTCGAAAATTATCATGCCACCGGTTTGGGAACCTATGTCATTTATGATGAAGATCAAGAGTTCCCAAGGGTGTTAAAGGACTCTATTCCCAAACAATCCTCAGGGCTTTGGACATTACACTTCGATAGTGCAAGATGCAAAGTCGGCACAGGCATCAAGATACATCTAATTTCACCATCCAATGAGCATATTTTCAAGGCGTTCCGCTTCCAGTTTGCTTGCTCAAACAATGAAGCTAAATATGAGGGTCATATGCAAGGACTGAGCCTGGCAAAATGCATGGGTATCAAACAATTAATGGTGTTCGGAGATTCTAAACTTGTAATCAACCAAGTCAAAAACATCTCCGCTGCAAAAAATGTTCGTATGTGGCCTTATAGGCATAGGGTTTGGGATCTCATTGAATGATTCAAAGCTTTTAACATCCATGTTGTGCCTAGGGAGAAGAATTTAGATGTGGATTGCATGGCCACAATAGGATCTCAATTTGATCCTATCTCTGACTTAATTGAGAATGTGCACATTGTACGAGTAATCATCTGACCTTCCATTCCCAACAATGATCAGAGCTGGTAAGTATTTGAAAGTGATGAACACATCGCCTCCTTCATTCAATAGTCGAGAGAGTTTCCCAATCAGTTTCAGCCAAAAATTGAAGAACCATATGAAGGACAGATCATCCAATTGAAATCGAATAAGCTTTTAAAAGGGTTGGTCACTCTCGAAAATATATTTGATTGCGATGACACAATAAATGACAGAAGAAAATTTGTAGTCAACCAAGAAGACTACGCTGACCTGGAGGTCGAGAATGAAAGAAAACTTAAGGTAAGGAAAGAAGTCCCACAGTATGATAAAGATAGGATCATGCACTTCTGCGAGAAATTAAAAAGGGGTTGTGGCCTAGTCTTATGATGACCTCAGGGGATATGATCCTGATATCATCCAACACACCATCAAACTGATAAAAGGTGTAAAACCAATCCGACAAAAACAAAGTTCTGTCAATCCAAAGATTGAAGCCTTAATGGCATAAGAGCTAGAAAAGTTGATCTAGTCCAAGATTGTCTTTCCAATCAAGCACAACACATGGGTATCCAACCTCGTTCCAGTCCAAAACAAAAATGGATACATTCGTCTTTGTGTTGACTTTCACGACTTAAATAGGGCATCACTAAAATATCACTACCCACTACCTTCCATGGAATCGATCCTACAGACTATGGCAGGTTCAAAGATGTTTTCTCTATTAGATGGTTTCTTGGGCTATAATCAAGATCGGATTAAAGTGGAAGATCAGCACAAGACCACATTCACCACCAAGTGGGGAACATTTGCATATGCTAAAATACCTTTCGGCCTATCAAACATAGGGGCTACCTTCTAGCAGGAAATGGATATCACCTTTAGTGAACTGATCAACAAAATCATCCTCATCTTCTTAGATGATTTGACCGTATTTTCAAAATCTAAAGATGACCATTTTGATCATCTAGAAAAGGTTTTCAAAAAATTCCAAGAGTTCGGGGTGTCCCTAAACCCAAACAAATGTGTTTTTCAGAGTACCACAAGGCAATTTGTTGGGCCATGTAGTGTCCCAAGAAGGAATCGCTATTGATCCTGAAAGAGTAAAAGGGATCAAAGAACTTCCTCTTCTAGTAAACAAGAAAGGTGTACAATCTTTTTTGGAAAAATTTAACTTTGTAAGCAAATTTATCTCTAATTTTGTAGGAATAATTAGACCAATCACCTTAATGCTAAAAAAATACTAATTATTCAAATGGAAAAAATAAGTGAGGGAAGCCTTCGAGAAGGTGAAAGATGCTATTTCTTCGGCTCTTATGTTGGTGAATCCCGACTTGTCAAAGGACTTCATAATGTATGTTTTTAGCAGCAAGAAAAGCATCGCCACTGTTCTGATTCAGAAAGATAATGAAGGAAAGGGATAACACCCTATAGCATTCCATTCCCGAACTTTGAAGGAGTACAAAACGAACTATAACTTCATCAAAATAAAATATTTTGCAATTGTAAAGGGACTCAAGAATTGCTAACACCTTATAGCTTGCACTAAATTAATTGTTTATGTCACACATTCCAATGTGTAGGAGTATATCATGGAAGGAGAAATCACCGACAAAAGGGTCAACTAGATCACTAAGATCCTGGAATATGATATTGAAGTTAGGCCTACAAAGACTATCAAAGGAAGAGGGTTGTGTGAGTATTTGGCACATGATGAAGAGATGGAAATTGAGGAAGAACAAGTGGAGATATTCCTAACAAACGAGCCCAAACCTGAAGGCTGCTAGCTGACGGATAGGGTAATATTTATGCACACTGGTAAGTATCCATCAGGACTTTTGTCTCAAATAAGGAGATTCTATCGACTGCAAAACAGTGGGTAATCACTTATTGAAGGAATCGTTTTCAAAAGGAATGTTGTGATGCGTCACCATGGAGCAAGAAAAGAAGATTCTCAACTCCTTCCCTAGCAACCCAGAAGGTGGGCACTTCTCTACGAAGACCACCACTATCAAAATTTTGCATGTTGGATACTTTCGGCCTACATTTTTCAATGACTCCTACAAAATGGTAAAATCCTACAAAGAGTGCCAATTCTACGCAGGAAGAAATTTTTTTGCCATGCCTCTCAATCTAATAGTAGCAGATGAGTCATTCATGCAATGCGGACTAGATTTTATCGAGATGATCAACCCTGTCTCCAGCACTAGCCACAAGTGGATCCTAACAGCCATCAACTACTTCACAAGATGGATCAAAGCCCTACCCCTGAAGAATGCGATAGAAGCAAAAATTGTATATTTTCTTGAAGGGTTGGTGAAAATATTCGGTGCACCCAAGACTATCATCTCAGACAATGCCAAAGCTTTCCTAGTCTCTAAGGTAAGTCAGTTTGCATTAGAACATGGCATATTTTTGAAAACATCCTCAAACTACTACCCACAGGGAAACAATCTGGTTGAGTCAAGTAACAAGAATCTAGTCTGACTCATTAAAAGGATCAGTTTGGATCATGAGAGGGAATGGCATAAAAATCTCTGAACAACACTATGGACTAACCGCATAACTCCTAAGCAAGCCTTGAAGACTTCGTTGTATGAGCTAGTGTATGGGAAGGAGGCATTGTTACTAATATCTATAGAGATACCTGCACTACATCTACTCAAGTCTCTAGAGATTGAAGAAAACAGAGCTATGGAGGATTGGTTGGCCGAATTGTTGGAGGTACAAGAAAAAAGGGGGAATGCCCTAATAGCCATAACTAACTGCTAGTAGGTGGTTAAAAGGTAGTTTGACAAGAAAGCTTCAAACTAGGTTCTAAAATGCGGAGACTTGGTACTAAAATTCAATGAAAGAGCCACAAAGCCTAGCCAGCATGGAAAATTCGAAAAACTATGGGAAGGCCCTTTCAAAATAATTCAGTGCAAAAAAAAAAAATGCATTTGAATTGGAGAACATGGAACAAGAAGCATTGGGAATTCTGGTTAATGGGATTAGCCCAAAATTGTTCAATTAAGCTTCAGATACTTCATGTAGATGTAAATATGTAATTAGTGTAATTATTTTCCCTTTCATGTTTTGTCGGCCAATTCTTTTTATCATTTTTCCCAGTTACAAGAAGGAGAAAAATTTATGAGACCCATTATTATAGAAATAGAGAAAGACAATATCACTCATATTGCAGAAATTAAAGATCATATGCGAGGATTCCATAAAAGTTACAGAGAGCACAAGAATGGAGGTAGATGCAAGGGTTGAAGATAGCAAATATATTCGTTATATATATACTTTGATAGAAACATTGACAAAATGGCTTTGTGGCCCTGCGTTAAAAAGTATGACTATATATACGGCTTCCTTATATATATATAGGCAAGCCCTCTTTCAGTTATATATGTACATCAGAGAGAAAGGTGTGATTAATCTTCAAGTTCTTGGAGCATGGACATTGTCACCATCTGCATGAGCATTGCCTTCGTTAGCTAGAGCATTGTCAGAGGCAACAGGAAGGTTAGCACAAGCAATAACAGGATCTGAAATAGGAGCACCAATTCCCAGAACAAGCGGTGTACTAGTCCACATCATATAATAGCACTACATTGTAGTAGCGCAACAAAAAGTGGTATGCGTGAGTAGCTCTCTCACGGTGCTCAACAAGTGAATGGAGTCAGTTTCCGCCCAGGAATGGCACCCGTGGTACCACCGCAAGTCGCTCGCTACCAGAAGGCCCAGGCCATATACTGCATTAGTTATTGCTTCACCAAGACCTCTGAGGTACCTCTTCGGTAAAATTTGAAGCATCAAGCGAAGTATCATGGCTTTCAGAGCCTAAATTTTGAGCAACGAGGCAAAAAAGTGGGAGCATATATCAGTTTTCACCCAATATTTATCTTCATACTCAATATAATCTCTACCCAAAACCCATTTCATGGCTATAATGGCCAGTGAGTGTTTGTTTTTGGTCATACGTTCCAGAAATCTATTGGAGATCTCTACAAAAAAAGTCATTTGAGACTTGTTGCACACTAGCCTAATTGGAGTGTTCATTGTCTCAGCCTCTGCTCAAAACACCTAAGTTTAGCACTATGTAAAATCTGAGCCTACTCAACCACCTAAGCAATTATGCTATCTAAATTGCCTAATGCTTTTGCTAATCACTAAGTGCAGTTATTCTACTATGACAAGGTCCTTTTATAGAAACATCTGAGCTAGCCTACATCCCAAGCATGGTGGTAATTGAGTTTAGTTCAAGAATCTCACCCAAAAGGCCAGCTTGATTTTCCAACCCGGTTGCGTCAGCAGGTACGAATTGTTGCGTGCAGGATTAAGGAGCGGTAATCAATTAATGCAAATTGGTGGCAAGCTTAGGTGATGGCTCATACAGACAGATGCTTAGGTGTTAGCATCCAGGCCTTTTCAAGCTCCAAGGTTGAGTGTGAATCTTTCTAAGGTACCCATTATGGCATCAGCCTAATTATTCTTTCAGGGATATTAATGGTGAAGACATGCAAGAAGGTGAAAAGAAAGGAGCCAATGGCTCAATTTCCCATGAAAATCGCGTTGAAGGGACGTTATCTATAACGCAATTATGAATTCTTCTCTTTTCAAAAGTGGCAAGTAGTTCATTTCATGTGGACAGAGGAGTTGGTGGTACATGTCGAAATAAATGCAGAAAGGCCACCATTGTCTACCGGTTAAGGACAGAAAATTAAAGAAGAAACTAAGTATCATATGCAAAAAATCAAAAAGAGTATAAGACTTATTGAGCATGCAAACGGGCTACCCCGGTGTGAATTGAGTTCATGTGGTTGTAAATTCAAAGCTTCACATTGTGCTTAAGGTGCCATTCATACCATCTCAATATAGTTTCTAGGTAGAGGATTCACAGAAGGATGGAAACTGCTCAAAGTTCTTAGGTTGAGATGCAACAAGAGGAGGCCCAGAGTTTATTTAATATCATGTGCGGGGCACCAGCTGGTGACATCTTCGAGGATGTATCTCATGCCTCACCTAGAATTCTAGAAAAGTCGACATGGGTAAATACGTGAGTTGCAGAGAAGAGGAACCCGTGCAAGGATAAGAAGAGAATTAAAGAAGAATGGGAAAATATCCATGACCCCATTCTTGCATAAAATACCAAATCAGTTAGGGAAGTGTCCTGTGAGAGGATGAAAATAAGTACTGACCCCGATTCCATGGTGCATAAATGTTGTTATAGTGGGCTTCCAAAATATATCGTCCCATTAGTACACTACTACCCTGAATTGGTAGACGAGGCCATCAAGCACTTCAACCTGGATACTAACATAATTTAGGGTCGGGAGGTGAGTGTGGTTATATGCAAGGAGGCTATTTGGAATATGCTTTGTATCCCATAGTTTCACTACCAAGTGCCTCAAATGGATAATTTCACTCCAAAGAAGGGAGAAACCTATTGGAGGACCAGGGACCTTGCGCTGAGTTTCTATAATGTAGAGACTCAAAGACTAGCTCAGAATAAACCAATACAGATCCCATTGGTGCATAAGGGCTTCAAGGATTACATGAAGGATGCTCTCTCAATGATAGTGTTTGTTTGTGGCCTAGACACTGATAAGGAGGTTCAGGAATTTCAACTCGGTTTGGGTTTTCAATTATGCAAAAAATATTCCTTTTTGTGGTAGGATTTTGTAGAATTCCTTGTGCAAGAGATGCTCAGCTAGATTGCAAAATACGAGCTCCAACGGAGGTTTAGGTTCCCATCCTCTCTCCAACATATGTTCTTGCATCAGAATCCTGAATTCTTCCAGAAGCATCTGGGGCTCTCAATTTTTGATGAAAATTAGAGGAGGAAGCCAGTCTTCCACATGGACTCCCCTTCTCTTTGTGACATATGACTACTACACATTTTTTGATTATTTCTTATATCCGATTTTGTAGGATTTAAGAGGAGACAACAATGTCTTATGGTTCAACTCAGACCAAACTAAGTTCATGCAGAACTTCACCCCAAGGTGCGATTGGTTTTTGGGTGAAGACTTCACATTCGTATGATTATGTGGCTTTATCGTCGAGCCATTTCAGCTTTCGGAATGTCTTACAGACTGGATACTAGCATTGGAGGTGTTCTGCCAGGTGTCAATAATCAACGGCACCTTCTGCAATGAAAAGGAAAGGAAGAAAGGATTTGTCAGCTGCCTAATGAGCTACAAAACCATAGTCATGGCTAAGAGAAAAGCTCATGACATATTGGAAGTAAAGCTAGCCCATTTGGGGTTGGTATCAATTTTTGATAAATGGAATTACAACCTTGATAATGACTTGCCAACCAGTATGTCAAAGTGACACACTACCCTCAGCCTTACTAGGAGAAGCATCAAAATTTGGTGTCAGATGTGGATGAGTTTATTGTTGACCTAGCGTACATCCCTACTAAAGGTGGTCAGCCCCCTTGGCTTGAATTCTACCTCTCAACTGGATAGTATGATAACACAAGAAAAATGGGGGCTACTCTCTGCAACAATCTACTAAAGAACTACAGCTGGAAGGACGAGAAGGTCCATGATTTCTGGATATATCAACAAGAGACCTGACACACCGAGGCCCCTTATGATACCGAGGAAATGGATGAAATTTTTGAAAAATTATGGAATGAAGAGCATCCATATTTTGACATGAGTGGAGAGGACTCCAATTCAGAGGAAGCCGAATCACAATCAGACGGAGGAGCAGAACCAGAAACAGAGATACCTAATGCCTTGGTGTAGAATAAGGGAAAAGTTGTGAAGCAACCCAACATAATCTCCTCTAATGTGTGGGTTAACATATCATGTGTGACGTCTTCACTAACTTGCACCTAGAAAGAAAGGAGGACCAAGGCAACCTCACCACAACAATCTGAAATGGTAGCGGTCGGCAACTCGCCGCCAAAGAAGCGGTCACTAATTGAGGCATCATTTGGAGACTGTTCATAGGACCCCGAGGGAAGCAAAGAGCTAGCAACAGATGAAGGAAAACAATCACATGTACCACTGGTATCTTTCACTCCCTCTTCTCTAGTTTCACAAACCTTTGTTGCCCCTTTTGTGTTTGCAACACCTCTTGGTTCATGTGTCGACCTCAAGACAAGGTGGAGCTCATGGAGGAAATGCAATGGGTGGTGACCACCGGCTTTCTTAAGTCTGATTGGCAGCTAAAGAAAAGGGAAGAGGAGATGAAAAGCATAAAGGATAGGGTCAAGGTCTTTCTCACCAAGGAGAAAGCTAGGGAGGTTTAATTTAAGCGCCTATCCCAACAAAAGGAGGAGGATCAAGCAAATCTCTAAGAAGAACTTGTGAATTTCCAATCCCTCGATCCTAACTTGATCACTGAGTTGTAGGAAAAGAATAAGGAATATCAAGACCACCTGGAAAAATTGGGACAAGAAGTGCGACAAAAGGATGAGGAGTTCCTTCGTCGACACGCTCAACTTGAGCAGCAGATGCGGTAGAAAGATGTTGATTTCAAGATATGTCGGACTCAATTGGAAAATGAAATTGTTGAACTAAAGTCTTCATTAGAGCAAGCAATGACAAACAAGGAGCGAGTTGAGGCTAGCTAGGTCATGGAATCACAAATCCCACAGGGACAACTCACCATGGAAAAACAAAAGGTTACGGAGCTAGTGCATGATATGGACCAAAGGAATGCAGAGATTACCTTATTGAAATATTCTGCCTAACCCCCTATAGATCAAACAGACCTTCTTCAAGTGGCCCAGCAATTATACATCTCATATTGGGAAAGAGCGAAGGCTTTCTGTCTAACTCTATATCCAATGCTATGATTTATGGAAAAAGCAATAGACTTGGGCAGAGATGTTCATGTGACGATCAGGCAATTCCCCCAGTCCATCATCGAAAGAGTTACAGAGGCCAAGAGATTATTGGAGAGGCTATATCAGGTCCTAGACAAATTTTTGTCAAGTGCAGGGATTGGGGACCATAGGGTCCCTGCTAAAATAGCCAACCAGTTCATCCACTACCATAGAGCTATCCTTCATGCTGACGAGTGTCCCACCAAATTGGATCAGCTCATGAAAAGCATGTGGGCCATGTTCTATCACCTAACTCAAATGGGCTTACCATCTTCATTCCTTGAAGATGAATCAGTAACCACGGAAGATCATATTACAAAGAGGATCGAGGAGAAGTAGCAGGATACGTCTGCCTTTCAGAGTTTTAGTCAGCCCCCTGTTGCAGAAGATATTGAAGGCGTCGCTCATCCAATCGCACAGCTTCTTTTTCAACTCGAGTCCTGGGTTGGTATATTGTCGGCACCGCCTTACAAATAATTTATCGATCTACATGGAGCGCAAGAGAATTTGTGCAACATATCAACCCCATCCGAAGATGAGTGGTTGCCTCTTCAGACCACCCTCTCTAATCTCTGATCATGATGCCTGATGAATAAGTCTCTGGTCAACAAGCCAGAAATTTTTTGGGTTTCTCGTTCCATAGGCGAAACACCCCTGATAAGTCGCCAAGAGCTATGAACATAAAATTCCCAAGCTCCCCTTGGATGATTTTGTTTTGCTTAAGTACCGGGCCACACTCTCCTTTTAAAAGGGCAATATCGGGCTCCTTTCGCCAAGTCTCATTGCGAATGTTGCCACTTATCAGCCAAGTGCTCCTAACAAGGTTCCCTCCCACTTTTCAAAATTTTGTGTCGTGCTTCCACATGTCAACAGTTCACAATCTTTAGTGCCCCTTTGCATCACTCTCTTTTCGGGCCCCGATCGCATGCCACGTAGCATCAGTCTGTGTGCATTCCTTGGTGAACCCCACCTTCAGCAAAGTATGTTTGAAGACCTCCATGTGTCTTCATAGTGTAGGTTTTTCATCATCTAAGGGGAAGAATGAGCGTCGGCCCCAACCTCTTTCCACGTGGTCTTATAAAAGCTTCCTCACGAAGGAAAATAGGCAGGAAACAACCAATCACCAACTGCCATATTTTGTAACTGCCGCCATGAATGAATTGCATGTGTCTACGCTCTGGTCTATTGGGGCCACCTCCATCATTCGCAAGGGATGCATCCAACTCTAAGGTGTCCTTGTTGATGGCTTGAATCTTTTCGGTTGCAGTGGAAAGGGGAAAATAATTACTAAATGCATCATTGCTCATGATCGGAGGATATTTTTCTATTATTGGCTCATCAAGCTAGGTTTCATTATAAATATTGCTTCTTCCATCAAAGCAAGTGTTCAGATTTTGAGAGGAAAATATTGTTAGAAGAATTAGGCCTTTACCACTTTTTATATTATTGTAAAGACTTGCAGACTGTGTCATTGTTCGACCTTTCTATTTTCTTGAAGATTTTGATAAAAACTTTACTATGCCATTGTGGTGCTAAATGTTGCATTTGTAGAACTTCCATAATTTTAATAAAAGTTTGTTGGTTTAGATCATGTCTTTGACTCCTATTTTCACTAAATGCATATGAATATTATTTTATGTCATTGAGTGAATCATTTAGATTTTATCTTTGTTTCCTTTCATTCTGGAACATAGTAGATTGTTGAACAGGCCCTTAGATCGCATCTACAAGATAGTTCTATCATGCCTTACATCTAAGTCTTGGTGCGTCGCCCTAGTTAGATACTATTATTTTTTATACCTGCTTCCTTTTTCCCATTCAAAACCCCAGTTATAGAAGAGTCAGCTTCTTTAAAATCCAGAGGTTACTCAGTTTAGCGAATAGGTCCCCCCCTTTAACTGATTTTCCTATAGAGGGTTGTTACCTTGCCATTTTTTGGCATCAACAATGATTATGGATGTAGTTATGGATATGTGTATGTATGTATGATGATATTAATCCTATATCTATGCATTAATGATAATGATGGTTACGATGTCTATGTTAATGCAAATTTTGGTTTTATGTATGCAAGATGGATGGATGTAAATGATAAACTTATATGTCATTTATATACAATGGAAATGTCGATGCCATTATGGAATCGGAGTTATGAAAATGTGAAATGTGATAATGCAATGTTCATATGATCATGTACACAACTATGTTTTTGTATGTCACAAGATATCATCAAAGGATGAGAGAAGAGAAGATCTCCAGATGAAGGTGGATGTTAATGCGGAGGAAGATATGTATGTTAGTGCGGAAAGAAGAATCCTTCAATTTTTTCCATAGTTCTTTAATAGTTGTTGCTCTTAATCATCATTAGGCGGAATGTCGTAATGGCCAAGAAACACTATGATATGACATCGATGAATAGTGTGCATGATCAAACCATCACATAGAACAAATAGTCGCAAACAAGGATGATCATGACTCATACGAGGAACGCAATTTCCCCTAGTCATTTTGTCATAACCAACCGCAAACAAACAAGACTAGTCATAAAACATCATTGCTTCTCTAAATCCTTATGTCAGGACATCCTCGAGAAACTAGCCACATAATAGTCAATCAAAGAAAATTATTGTACTATGTCATTGCTCCTCTAAATCCTGAAGTCAGGACATCCTTAAGGAACTAGTAGCAGAATGATCAAAAGGACAAGGATGATCATCATGATACATCGTGTCTCCTTTGATGTAAGGAGCTAATATCATGATGACCATCAAAAAGATAGATAGTGTTTGCCAAGTTTTTTCCAAGTGTTTAAATGTCAAGTGTTTTGATGTCGAATGCCAAGGTTGACGAGGTCTAGGTTGCCAACTGTTAAGCGATGCCAAATTTAGGAAGGCCACATCCTGAATGATGTTGATGTCAAGAGGATCGATTCTTGAAGTCAGGAGAATCCATCAAAATGCCAAATGATGATGACGATGCTTATGAAGGACACATCCAAAAGCATGAATAGATGACAAGAGTTGTTCCTCATAAGAAGAACCAAGATTTTGATAGGTTGATTTTCCTTGATAGAATTTGACTAGATGACAAATTTGATCGCATGCCAACGTTGGTATGCAAAACTTGATTGAGATGTCAATTGAAAAGATTGTTTAAATTTTGTCGATAGATTGCCCATTAATGATTGATGAATGTTTTGATTGAATTGAAGATATTCATCGTGTGTGAAAGTGCAGTGTCATGAACCCTAATGGACTGACCTAGTGGGGCCTCGGGGGCTCATCGAATGATGGCCTTGCCTATGTCATGCACTCAGAGACCTCATAGTTCAACACGACCAATGACATTGTCAAAACGACAGAAGATTGAATCATGATTTTATTTTGACAAACCTAGAAGGATGGACCTAATGTCTCAGGGATTCAAAGATGAACCTTGCCTACATAGCAAATGCATAGAGACAATGTAGCTTGGACTAGGACAAAGAATGACTAACGTGACCAATTTAAATGACATGATGAACTTGACTTTGTTTTGACATTTTTGATGCTTTTTGAATGTTTTTTGTATTTTTTCAAGGACATTTTATGATTTTTATGACTTTTTTAAGGACTTTTTCTTATTTTTATGACTTTTTTCAAGCCTTTTTGCGAATGTTATGACCATGTGTGATAGCCATTGCAGTCAAATGATAAAGGTCTTTTCCCCAGATAGGTCAAGGATTATTTGAGCAGAATGACATGGAAAGGAGCATACGCGGGATAAAAGGCAAGGATATGCAAGGAATGATGTCAACCACTACTAGCCATGGATGGAAATGACATGACCGATGGAAAATGTCATGAATATGTCAGGATTTCATTGTTATGTATTCTCGATGAAGGTAGATGGAATGATAGTAGATGGTGAAGCAAAGACTGAGTACACATGGCGCCTATTTGCCAGGTTTTCACCATGGTACTTATCCAGAGTGCCTATTTACCAGGTTTTCACTATTGGACGGATTTATTTCTCTTTACTATTTTTATCATTTTTCTGATTTTTTTTTTTGGTGTCACCAAGACGCCTTTTTGCTAGGTTTTCACCAAGGTGATGATTTTTTCTATATTTTTCTTTTTTTTGTATTTTTAAGGTTTCAACCAAGCTCTCTGATGCTATGTATAGAACTTTCACAGATGTAGGCTATTGATGGGTTATTTCAACTGTTCTTCATCAGGCATGGCTAACTAATAAGAACCAGAATTGAATGTGATAGTAATGATATAAGGATCTAACCAATTAGGCTCAAACTTTTCAGGCTTCTCTCGATCAGCCTAATTTCTTGGATTCTACATGAGGACTAAGTCACCAATTTAAAACTTTCTAACAATCACTCTTTTATTATAGCTCCTGCAAAGATGATTTTGATATGCCTATAAGTGGTTCAAGGAATTTTATCTTCTTTCTTGTAGCATTTCTAGTTCATGTAGGTGAGACTGTTTGTACTCTTCATCATCGATCATTCCCTTCAAGGAGACTCGGAGAGAAGGAATTTCGACTTCAATGGGCAATATAGCTTTAGATCTGTAAACCAAGGAAAATGGGGTGGCTCCAGTGGGTGTGTGGATGCTAGTACGGTAGGCCCACAAGGTAGGATTGAGTCATAGATGCCAATCTCATCTAGTGTCATTGAAAGTCTTCTTAAGAATTCAAAGAAATTTTTTATTGGATGCCTCAGCTTGACTGTTGCCTTGTAGATAATAAGGTGTGTAGAAATGGTGTTGGATGTGGAAGTGTTCACAAAGCTGATGGACGTATTGATTTTTGAACGGATGATCATTGTCTATGATGATGGATTGTGGGACACCATACTAGCAGATGATCTAATTAAGGATAAACTTGGAAATCTGCTTACCGATGATGTAAGTGAGGGGAATGACTTCGATCCACTTAGTGAAGTACTCAGTGGCGGTGATGATGAATTTATGGTCATTGGAGGAGGATGGATGGATTTTTCCCATGAGTTTGAGTCCCCATTGTGCGAAGGGCCAAGGAGAAGCGATCATTCTCATCTCCTACATAGATGCATGGATTACATCATTATGCACCTGATATTTTTGAAATTTTCTGAAAAACTAAAGATAATCCTTTTCTATTATCGGTCAATAATACCCAAGTTTGATAACTTTCCTAGCTAAGGTCGGGCCACTCGAATGAGATTTGCATATACCCTTATGTACCTCATGTAAAGTTGTGTGGGCTTCATCTATATCGAGACATTGAAGAAGGGTGTTGTCAAAGCTATGATAGTATAGGGTGTCACTAACGATGGTGTATCGGGCGGCTTTTCGGATGAAGGATTTGCACTGATTATTGGATAAGTTGGGTGGAAGGATCTGGGACTTAAGATAATCATAGATGTCCTGATACCAAGGTGAGATGGGACAAACAATTTCACAAACCATTTTTGACTCTGTAACATCATATGTAAGAACCAGGAGTTTTTCCACTAAGAATTTGAATTGTGATACATTTTTGGGGATGTCCAAGAGAGAACCAATAGTTGCCATTGTGTTTTCTGCCTTGTTTTTGCCCTAGTGATTTTTTCAAAGGAGATCAAGCTAAAATAGGTTAGGAATCTATCCACCATTCACTTGTAGGGCAAAAACTTTTCATCCTTTGTCTCATAATCAGCATTCACTTGGTTGATAACTAACTAAGAATCCCTAAAAACCAGTAGTGTCTGAATTTTCCATTTTATTGCCATTTTTAGTCCTGTGACCAGTGCCTCATATTCTGCAATGTTACTAGTACAAGGGAAGGTGACCTAGAATGCCTTAGGAATGGATTCCCCTTACGGTGTGATGAACAAGATACTAGCCATGTATGAGACCCGTCAAAATATAGTTTCCAAGGTGATGAAGGTTTTGCATGAAAGATAGACTCATCAGGAAAATTAGCTATCAACGGATGAGTTCCTTTGATAGGTTCATCTACAAGTTGATCGGCTATCACCTATCCTTTTATTGCCTTGCATTCAACATATTGTATGTCGTATTCACTCAAAATCATGACCCATTTTTCTAACCGACCTGTCAATGCTTCCCCACTTAGAACATACTTCAACGGATCAATCTTTGCTACCAATTGTGTTTGGTGATTCAACTTATAATCTCTTAGCTTCTAGACCATAAAGACAACTGCAAGACAGGCACATTCCACGTATGTGTAATTGAGTTCATATTTGATTGGTGTGCGACTGATGTAGTATATGTCTCTTTCTTTCTCTTCATAGTCATTTTGTGCCAACAATTCCCCCAATGTGTTGGTGGTTGCAAAGACATACAGGATCAAAGGTTTTCCTTCAATTGGAGGCATTAGGATGGGTGGTGTCAATAAATATTCCTTGATTTGTTGGAAGGTCACTTGGCATTTATCTGTCCACACAAAGGGGATACTTTTGCACAACAAGTACTGAAATGGTTGACATTTGTTGCTAATTGTGCAATGAAGCGTATAGACTATGATTTTCCCTGCAGTGTCCTTAGCTCATTGAACCCTTTTGGCGGAGGCATGTTTAATATTGCTTTTACTTTTACAGGATCAACTTCTATGCCTCTTCATGAAACTATGTAGCCCAACATTTTGCCCGAAGTAACCCCAAAAACACATTTCTTTGGGTTCAAACGGACCTTGTATTCTTCGAGCCACCTAAAAAAAAATTCCAGAACCCTAAGATTATCTTTCTGTGTCAAATATTTTGCCAAAAGTTCATCCACATGATCTTCCATTAAGGTATGCATGAGATCATGGAATGTTATTATCATGGCCCTCTGGTATGTGGCACCTGCATTCTTTAGGATGAAACACATGATGTTCCAGTAGTATGTTCCCCATGGGCAAGTGAACGTTGTTTTGTGCTAATCCTCAAGGGTGATGTGTATTTGATTGTAGCCCGAGAAACCATCCATGGGGGACAACATCTCGTATCACGCAGTAAGATCAACAATGATGTCTATATTCAATAATGGGAAATCATCTTTTGGATGGGCCTTGTTTAAATCTCTGAAGTCTGTACAAATGCAAATCTATCCATTTGGCTTGGTGATGGGGACAAGGTTGGAAATCCAGTCAGCATAGTCTATTGATCTTATGAATCCGACACCTAGTAACTTCTTTAGTTTATCCTTCACAAGTAGTGCAATATGTAGATGCATCTTTCATAATTTTTGTTTGACTAGTTTGATACATGGAATTAAAGGAAGATAGTGCAATACTAACTCTAGATCCAAACCTGGCATGTCGGCATATGACCATGCAAAGTTAATTGTTCTTTCTGAGAAGAATTATAGGAATTTAGGTTTCTCTTCTTCTATCAATGATGTTGCAAAGAGAACCATTTTGGGATTCTCTAGTGTATCTATGTTAACTTCTATAGTGTCTTCAATAAGAATTGCTAATTTTTCCTATTAGGGGAAGAAATTCCAATCCTCCATCATTAGGTACCTCTAACAGGTTTTCACCTTTAGATACATCCTTTATTTTTACTATTGTATTGTCAGAAGGTGCCTTGCGGTTTTCACCTAAAGACATGTCTTTTTTTGTTTTATTTTTTATATTTTTGCGACTGCAGGATTGCACAGTCTCCCCGAAGTATGTTGCACAATCTAGATCAATAGAAAATCCTTCCTTGTGATCATCACTTGGTATGCCCTCACTGAGTCCCATGAATTCTACAATGGCTTTGTCATTCTAAAAGATATCCATAGCGGGCGAGTCTTGTTGGTCCCAGTCAATGAGTTGTGGGTAGACAAGGGAAATCCCCTCATCATTGTTGGTAAAGGATGGGGAGGACATGGAAAGCATGCAAATGGAAGCCTCAAGTGTGAAGGCAGAATTTTCATCCTCACTTTTCCAGTCAGATTTGATCCAGGGACCATCATTGGAGTCAGATGTGTTATGTTCATGGTCATAATATGGGACAAACTAATCAACATCATGATTAATAGATGGTAGTTTAGAGGCATGGACAATAGGCTTAGGTATGTCGGTCTCATGGGTGGCTCAGGAATGGGGTGGGGCAATGCAGATGTTACCATTGATAGTTTATGCTCATTTGGGTCCCAAGGAATTCTTACCCATTCTTTATGTTTAGAATAACGATCTATAGGATCAATGTTGTACATTTGTCTAAATATTTCCTCAAAAGCGAGTTGGCCAGGTTCCAAAAATAGTTCATCAATATCATAGTTATGCAGGGTTCTATCAAATCCTCGTTCCCATTCATGAGATTCAATTTCGGTAGGGGAGTCTTCACTTGTCTCGAAACTTTCAAGAGTCGTTACGTCCTTACTTGAAAGTACATAGGTACATCAATTGTCAGTTTCAAGTTGCTCAAACCCTAGCCCTAGATACTTTGGTCTCTGAGAAGTAATGATAGGTTATGTCCTTCCTGTGTTTTCTGGTCCAAGTCCACTGGTTCCATCAAAACCATGAGCTTTGCATATATTGTATCCTTTTCCATAGATATGTACTGGTAATAGAGGTAATTCCTTTGGGTCCTTGTAAATCCAAGTAGATAAGTTTGAAATTTCCTCATCCTTCATGTCTCCCCATAGTGTGAATACCATCTTTGGAGGAACCTTGAAAGTCTTCTTAGGCTCTATTCTACAACAAGGTCAACCATAGACTTTAGGTGGCTTGGGTATTGTTGTGATACAGTGAGCCATATTCAATTTGAATTCTCCACAGCCAACGTCTTGGATCTTAAAGTCACTACTTGGTGTGGTGGAAGTTGATAGAGTGGATATGGATGACTTGGTGAGTTTGGATGGGTCAATGTATTTAGAGGAAGTGTGTGTTGAAGCCTCTTGATTGATAGGAACTTGGTGCTCAGCAGTAGCTCTAAAGTTGGTACAATATTGAAAAGGATCAGGACCTCCTGGTATAGTAATTTTGGTAACATCGAAGGGGAACTTCAGACATTGGTGGTAGGTGGAGGGAATGGCCTTTAAGGAATGAATCCTTGGGTGACCAAGTAGGACATTGTAAGGTAGATCTCGATCTAGGACTTGACATGTGGTGTCTATGATAATTGGTCCCACACGAATTGGAAGTGTGATGATGCCTTTAGAAGAGCGTTCCTCATCATCATATGCTTTTATCACAATACTCTTGGTAGCATCCACACAAGCATCAGAGAAGCCAAGAGCCTTAACCAATTTGAGAGAAGTTGTTCAATCTTGCTCCACCATCTACCAAGATTTGTCTAACCTTATGTTTATGGATGAAAACCTCAATATGCAAGTAGTCATTATGAGATGGCTTGGGTGAGGAATAGTCAAGATCTGAAAAGGCAATATGATGAGGCAAAGTCAAATATCTGACCATAGTTTCAAAATGGTTGACATTAATATTGTTTGGGATGGAGGACTCTTGCAAGAATTTATCCAATATAGCCTTATGCACTGGTGAAATGTGGAGTAATTCAAGGAGGGAAATTTGGATAGTCATTTTATTTAATTGCTCAATAAGGTTAAACTCTGGATTGGGCTTTGGCTGCTTGACAAATGGGCCAGGTATGGTAATCTTGGGTCGATGAGCAGAAGGTCCTAGGATGATGACCTTTCCTTTGCATTTAGTGATATTGCATTTTGGGGTCTTCTTAATAGTAATGGTATTGACACATTTGTCTTCATCAGCACCTAGAAGGTTATTAATGATAGTACCATTGGAATAATTGAAGGCAGCACAGGTGTAACTGGCGTGATTATTATTACTCTTTGTTTTGGATGATGAGGGGTTACCTTAACCATGGTCCTATAGTGGGTTCTTATGGATTGTATGATCTGAATTAGATGCATATGGTTGACCACCAAGCTCAATGGTGTGGTTTTCAATAAGATCTTGGACAAGATTTTTGAGTTGGCGACAAGAGGAATTTTTATGCCCTTTAACATGGCAATAGTCATAGAATGCATTATCATCCCACCATGATGGCTTAAACTGACTAGGATCATATGGTTTAGGATCTTCCAAAGTTATGACACCATTTTGAATGAGTTTCTTAAGGACAACTTCAAAGGGTTCACCCAAGAGGGTGTATGTGTGTTTTTGAAATTGCCTTGTTTGACGAGGTTGTCTTTGGTTCGATTGAGTAGGATTGTCTTGAATGGCATTAGCAGTTGGTGTTGGTGCAGTCACAGGTGCATTTTGATTTTGAACTCCTTTCATTGTGAGCACATGACCTATTGTATTGATGTTTTTTTGCACCAACCACGCCATCATTGGTGATGTGTTTATTTTTAACCAAACATTTGTTTTTGTAATTGGAAGCACTTAGGTTGGTGTTTGTGGTAGTGTTGATGGTCTTTCTACCATACTTCAGTTTCCCTTTGGCAAGTAAGGATTTTTCAAGTTGAACACCTTTTTCAACAAGGTTAGTAAAGGTGGTGCAACAATGGACTTGTAAGTCATATCTTAGTGGGCTGAGGAGATTCTACACAAACATTGTGAATTTTTCCTTTTTTAGGTATCTCCACAAGATATCGGCTTGCTAGGGTTCTCCATCTTTGGAAGAATCGGATAAAGGTCTCACCTACGTCCTCTTGAGTGAGCTTGCAAAAGGAGGCAATGCCAATGTCCATATCAATAGTATAGGCATAATTTTCAACAAACTTGTTGGCTAATTCATCCCATGATTTAATTCCTTTAGGAAATTTTGCAAACCACTCCAATGCCTGCCCTACGAGACTCCGAGAGAAGAGTCTCATTAAATAATTGTGTTCATAGGCAATTTCCATGCAACTGGTAGTGAATTCTCGGATGTGTTCAATGGGATTTGTCTTGCCTTTGTATTTATGGAAATGTGGCACAACGTATCCTTGAGGAAACAGTGGCATGTACAAGGTTGTGTCAAACAAATATGGACATAGGTCATATGACATGTAAGGATTTTTATTAGACATTTGCAAGGTTTCCACCTTTGTTTGTAGAAAAGCAATTTTGAGTGTGAGTGCCTCCAAAATTGGATGTTTGTAGCATCACACATGTTGGTCATAGGTATGGCTTTATTTCCCACTTGTTATGATGAGATGTGTTGATTTGGAATGTGTTGTTGATGAACAAATTGGGTGTTTTGATTTTGTGTTTATTAGAAATGAATGTTTTGATTAGGGATTTTTTGATGTGTATGGACTTGAGATACATAAGTGGGGATGTGGGTTCCAGCCATGTTGGATTGAATTTGAGGACCTTGCTAGCCTTGAGCATGTTGATAACCAAATGGAGTCATATATTACGTGCCTAATGATTTCCTTGCCCAAATAGATAAGTATGGCCTTGTGAATGTTGGTATTTTGTCTCAAGGGAATATTGGTGTTGACTTGTGATGAATTTGAGACATTTGATTAAGGTCCTTGAATGAAAACTCTTCGTGTATTATTCCCACAAGGGTTTGATGAATTTGCTTCCATTGTATTAGAGGAGCCCAATAAAAGGTTTATTGATGTCTCCATAGAGCTAGATGAAGCTCCAAATAGGTTTGATGTGTTGACTCCCATTGTATGAGATGAAGTCCCAAATGTTGATCCAATAGTTTGTGAGGAAACTATAGACCTTTGTTGAGGGATTGAATGTGATGAGGTGTTTGTTAGGGTTGGTGTGCCCCCAATAGACGTTGGATTAACCACATTGGATGTGTTGGTGGTTGTGTGAGTAGTGGTAGGACCAATAGCATTAATTGTATGTGAAGCATTTTGTGTTGTAGCTCATGTGGAGGCATCATGTGAAGGTGTTGATTGTGATTGACTTATTTGGGTGGTATGGTTAGGAGGGACTGCTTTTATGGTGTTAATGTCAAATCCTTTTGGTAATCTAGCCCCTTGGTCAAGGAGCATAGCTAGATATCTGGTTGAATCATTTAAGACTAATTCTACCACAAAGGAGGCCACTTTAGGATTTTTTGCAACAGCTTGAATATCTTCCTGAAATACGTGTCCATTTTGGTCTCTCTGGAGGAATTTTTCAAAAGTATTGCATGAAGAGGATGGAATGGTCATCTCACTGAATGGATTTATAAAATAATTTCCCATGTTGGTATTTGCATTCATGTCATTAGGGAAAGTATTTGCACTCGTGTCATTGGAGAAATTGTAAAGGTTGGTGTCTTGACCAAAGGAATCCATGAGTCTTTGTTTTCTTTGTAGTCTTGTTTCAACCATAAAAAATTTGCTCAACTGTGGGGATGGTGGAGGATGACCTAAATATGCAAAAGTTATGACACTATTTTTTTGGATTTTTGGAATAAGAAATGCTATAAAATGATGGTGAATGGTGGATGAAAATGAGACTAAAATGAGGAGACTAAAGGTATGCAAATGAAAAAGATTCTAGGATGCACTCAGTATTTGTAAACTTAAGGAGAGGCACACTCAACCATACAAAGTTTAGGCAATGTCTATATTTTGGAATGTCAAGGGACTTGTTAAAAGGACTAAATGACAAAGAGGACAAAATGAGATTTCCACACTAGACTATTGAGTTGGAAATGAATCACAAAAGACAATGACTAAAAGAAATGGTTTGATCAAGTCCAATGATAACCTACTCTTGAAAGAAAAGGTTTGACAAAGAATGGCAAGGATTCTTATCTTAAAATCTGCAAAAGGAGTACCTAAAAGGATGGTAAGACTAAGGATGCAATTAAGAAAGTGCAATGAGAGACCTATGGAAAACTAGAAATGCAACCTAAAATAAAAGGATGAAGGAATTTGAGCAATTCTTGGTCTGGTTGTAGACAAAACTGTAGAAAAAGATGTTTGGAATCTGTTTGGAAAAGTTAAGCCTTGGATTTCTGACACTAAATGAATTTTCAAGTCACAGGTAATTTTGTTGTTTCAAATGTGTTGCAGGGAAGCAAATGTGTCTTAGAATTGACCAATGCGGCATTTCAGAAGGCTAATGCGGTGCAACAAAGCACTTGCAACACTAGGTAAATCAAATGTGTTGTGAAACAAGAAGATGAGGCATTTGGAATGGAAAATGTGATGCAATAGAGCGATTGTGGTTCAAGAATCAGCAAATATGGTTCAGAATATCAAATGCGTTGCAAAGTCTGGTTTTTGGAAAAATAAATAAAAATCTAGCAGATTGTGAAGTTTTTTTTCAGTTTCAAAGTGTTATTCTCAATCTAAAGAGGATGTTTAATTATTCATTTTGTTTGAAAAACACTTGGCAAACATATTGTCGTGGAAAAATTGTGAAAACAAACACATAGAAAACATGTACAACCCTATGGTTTGAAGGATTATATTTGTTTGGATTCCACATGGATTTTACTCCAACCACACTTATCCTTAGCAGATGAATTCAAAAGCTTGGCCACACAGGCTCCCCCTTATAGTGCACTCACTTCTTAGGTCAACCAAGCTTCCAACCCCCATGAAACTCCCATGGCAGATTGATCATCTATACTAAGAACTACGAGAATGTGGATGTCTTGGCAACGACCGTTGCTGCACCAAAGAATAGACAAAGGTTTTTGGTCATGCTATAACAAGGGTTTTAATGTGGTAATTTTGTTTGTGAGGGACCATCCACACAACAAGAGACCATTGTTTCCTTTCTTGTCGGAATAGTCCTCATGATACTTGAACTCTCCTCAAGTTCCCACACTTATATACCGGTTGGAAGTCGTTTGACTTTAGCGTGTTACCGGTTGGGTCGTTCCCTAGGGTGAATACTTTTTTCCACCGAGCAGGCCCTCTAAGGATAAACAATAGCAAGTAAGTACATTCATAGTTCGATCAATATTTGTTAGCATAAACAAAGAGAAAACACACACAATGTACGTAGCTCACCCTGGCAAGATTTGTTCATTTTAAACCCAAAGTGAAATGTGAGAGGTGATATAGTAACAATCTCTTTAGTGTTTTTGTTTCTCCAGATCGCACAAAGAGCAAGAGAATTGCATACAGACTTAGGACAGTGTCACTAAACCACAAAACACATCCAACACTTGTTCATTTTAACCATTTGTAGTGTGAGGCAAGCAGTTGTTTATTTTACATAAATGCTATGAAAAAATGCAAGTTTATTTTAATCCAATGAGTTATAATGCATGATTGTGTTCTTTTTAATCCCATGAATATGCATGCATGTTCATTTTAACTCATGAAATTGTAAATGCAAATTTGTAGGAGTGTTTATTTGATAAAGATTATGAAATAGCAATGAAATACAAACAAACAAAGGTTAGACTCCTTGCCACAAGCTGCGAACAGAAAATTAGTAACCCCAAAATCTCTAATCTACTAAACAAAAAGAGTAGAAATCTAGAAATTCTATCAAATTTGAAAGCAACTTTTTACTAGAAAAATGTGTCGCAACAAAGCGAATGCGGCTCAAAAAAGAAGGTGCGTCATTTGGACTGAAGAATGCAGCTCGAAATAGAAAATACATCATTTGAACTAGTGAATGCGGTGCAACAAAGCAAATGTGTCATTTCTGATAGCAAATGCATCGCGACAGATCGATTACGTCTCAAAAGGTTGTGATTGTGGTGTTTCATACCTGTACCTACAATAAAATAAAAAAAGATCCATACGAAAACTGCAAAAAATGAGTGTCAGGTTCACCAATGTAAATATGGGTAAAATTTATATTAGCATGATTAGATCATAATAAAAACAAACCCAAAGCCTGAAATGGAGTACAAAGGAAGCATAAAATGAAAATAAGGAAAGATCTCACCATATGTCTTCAACCTTCATGATTGACCTCCATTACACCTTCTTTGTTTGTTGTAATATGATTTGTGCCCTCAAATTGTGTGTGAGCCATAATGACTATGCCTAGACTAAAAAAATGTTGAAGGATTTTAAATGGCTATGCAAGTAAAAACTAAATTCGACATGCAATATCAAAATCGGCAAAATCACAAAGTTAGCAAATGACAAGTATGAATCCAAAAATGAAAGATGCGAGAGATATCAAATGTAAGATGTGAGATGAGAACAAAATCACCATTTTATTGAAAATTCAATTTTGGATGAATGGACAAGATTAAAGATTGAGAAGTGCTCCAGAATCAATGGACAAGATTAATTGTGACAACCCACAATTAGGGTTAGGGAATTATTAGGGTGAATTCAAAATGAATGGACAAGATTTAATTTAAGAAATTAAATCAAGGGATGAGAATGTATGTGACGAGGAGATAAGATTTGGCATAGAAAAAGAGGGAGTTAGAAAATCAAATAATTTTAGAAATTACTTAATTTATGGAAGAAAATACTATTTTGAATTTAAAATTTCTTTAATTCAAAATGGTGGGGTCATGTGATAGTAAATAATAATTTAAAATTATTTACTTGGAAAGAGGGAAATTTAAATAAATGATTTTTATTTAAATTTAGAGGAGAATTAAATGGAACAATTAAATGATTAATTTTAATCATTTAATTGTGGAAGATGTGGGTTAATAATTAAATAAATTGTGGGGGATTTATTTAATTATGAGAAGACCTTAGTATTAGAGACGCATTTAAATAAAATTTATTTATTTAAATAATCAAGAGGGAATAATGGATTAATTAAATAAATTTAATGATTTATTTAATTATAGAGGACTTTAGACATTAGTGATGTATTTAAATAAAACAAATGTGATTTATTTATTTAAATAATCAAGAAGAATAAAAGAGGTGAATTAATTAAATAATTTAATCATTATTTAATTAATAGTTGAATTTGGATAGAAGGACATAATCAAATTTTTTAATTGTGTTTAGAGGAATTAATGAGAAAATTGAGTTCATGGCAATTTTAAAAGGATCAGGTCCAATCATGAGAAGGAATGGCATAAGAATCTCTGGACAACGTTATGGGTAGACCGTATTACTCCTAAGAAAGACCTAAAGACTTCGTCATACGAGATAGTAAATGGGAAGGAGGAGTTACCAATCTCTATTGAGATACCTATGTTACAGCTACTCAAGTCTCTAGAAATTGAAGAAAATGGAGTTATGGAGGTTCGGTTGGCCAAATTGCTGGAGGTACAAGAAAAAAGGGAGAAATCCCTAATAGCGATGACTAACCACTAGCAGGTGGTTAAGAGGTGGTTCGACAAGAAAGCTTCAGACCAAGGTCTAAAATTTGGAAACCTGGTACTAAAGTTCAACGAAAGAGTCGCAAAGCCTAGCCAATATGGAAAATTTGACAAACTATGGGGGGTCCTTTCAAAATAATTTAGTGCAAACAAAATAATGCATTTGAATTAGAGAACATGGAACAAGTAGCACTGGGAATTCTGGTTAATGGGATTCACCTAAATTTGTTCAATTAAGCTTCAGTTACTTCATAGAGGTGTAAATATGTGATTAATGTAATTATTTTCCCTTTTGTATTTTGTTGACCAGTTCTTTCCAACATTTTCACAGATACAAGAAGCAAGAAAATATATGAGACTCATTATCACAAGAACAAAGAAAGACTATACTATTCATATTGCAGAAATTATTAAGGGAACCAGGTGTGGCGCATCTAGCAATAAAGGATCTGAATTCAAAGTTAATTGTGGAGAATTCACTGCCTTGATGTGGATTAAACCTGAAATAAAAGGTTGTCTGGTTTTGATTTTAGATCCTTCTGTTGTGTTTTGGGTTCCATTCATACCGCTTTAGTGTGCTTTTTGGGCAGAAGGTTTGCAAAGGATGGTGACTACTCAAGGTTCTCAAATAGAGATGCAAGGAGGGGCCCAAAGTTTATTTAATATCATGCATGCAGCACCAGCCACCTACATCTTTGAGGATGTATCTTTTTCTTTTCTTGGAATACCAGAAAAGCCAACATGGGTGAATACATGGGTTGTAGAAAAGAAGAGCCCTTGCAAAGATCATAAATGAATTAAAGAAGAATGGGATAATATTCATGAGCCCATTCTTGCAAGGAACCCTAAGACACTTCAGGAGGTGGCCTATGAAAGAATGAAAGGGAATAGCGACCTAGATTCCTTGGCACATAAATGTTGGTTTAGTGGGCTTCCACAATATATGGTCTCGTCCATACATTACTACCCTGAATTAGTTGATGAGGCCATCAAACACTTGAACCTGAATACCAACACCATTGAGTTTCGGGAGGTGAGTGTGGTTATCTGCAAGGAAGTGATCTGGAATATGCTTTATATCCCAGAGCGAAGCTCCAAAGTTCCTCAAATGGAGTCATTCACTTCGGAAAAAGGGGAGACCTATTGGAGGACTAGAGAACTTATGCTAAAATTTTATAATGTGGAGACACAAAGATCCAAATAAGCTCAGAGAAGGCCAATGCAGATCTGAGCGATGCATAAGAGCTTCAAAGATGATATAAAGGATGCCTTCTCAATGATGGTGTTTGTTCGTGGCCTGGACACTGACAAAGAGGTCCAAGAGTTTCAACTAGGTTTGGGTTTTCAATTACGCAAGCAACATTCTCTTTTTTGGTACAATTTCGTTGAATTTCTCATGTAGGAGATGCTCAGCTAGATAGCAGAATACCAACTTTAATGGAGGTTCAGGTTTCCATCTTTTCTCACTCACATGTTTTTGCATCAGAATCCCAACTTCTTCCAGAAGCGTCTAGGGTTGTCCATTTTTTATAAAATCAGAGGAAGAAGTCAGTTTCCACATGGACTCCCCTCCTCTCTACAACATTTGATTATTCAGATTATTTTTGAAACCCAATTTTGTAGGATTTAAGAGGAGACAACACTGTCTTATGATTCAACTCGAACAAAATTGAGTTCATGCAAAGCTTCACTCCAAAGTGTGATTGGTTTATAGGCGAGGACTTCACATTTGTCTGACTACATGGCTTCACTGGAGAGCCCTTCCGACTTCTGGCATGTCTTACAGACCGGATACTAGCACTTGAAGTATTCCACCAAGTATCAATTATCGACGTCACCTTTTACAATGGTAAAGCAAAGAAGGGATTTTTCAGCTGCCCAATGAGCTTCAAGACCATAATCATGGCCAAGAGGAAGGCTCACGACTCACTAGAAGAAAAGTTGGCTCATCTGGGGTTGGTATGGATTTGCAATAAGTGGAATTACAACCCCGATGATGACTTGTCAAATGAGTATGTCAAAGTAATACACAACCCCCAACCTTACTAGGAGAAGCATCAGAATCCATTATCGAATGCAAATGAATTTATAGTCAACCTAGCCTATATCCCTACTGAAGGTGGTCGGCCTCCCTAGCTCAGATTCTACTACCTGATTAGGAAGTATGATAAGATAAGGCAGATGGGAACTACTCTCCACAACAATCTGATTAAAAATTACAATTGGAAGGAAGAAAAGGTTAATGATTTAAGGATATATCATCAGGAGACCTAATGTACTAAGGCCCCTTATGATATCAAAGAGATGGACAACAAGTTCAAAAAATTATGGAACAACAAGTAGATAGATTTCGATGAGAGTGATGATAAAGACTCCAGTTTGGAGGAGGTCGAATTGCAGTCAGATGAAGGATCAGAACCAGACATAGAAACACAAAATGCCTTGGCACAGCAAAAGGGAAAATCCATGAAACAACCTAGCAAGGTCTCCTCTAATGTATGGGTAAACATATCATGTGTGAGGTCTTCACTAACTCACACCTCGACTGCAAGGAGGACCAGGGCAACCCAACCACAACAATTTGAAACCATAGCGGTAGATGACTCGCCACCAGCAAAGTGACAACAAGCCAAGGCATCATCTAGAGAGTGTTCGCAGGACCCTGAGGCAAGTGAAGAGCTAATAATAGGCCAAAGACCATAATCATCTACACCGCAGGTTTCACTCCCTCTTCTCTTGTTTTGAAAACCTTAGTTTCCGCTGTTGTGTCCACAACACCTCTCATTTCATGCGTTGACCCTTGCATTTCAGCCTCTGCTTTAATGGTCATGGGAGGTTTCGCACAGTTCTCTCATGCGACACCATTTTCCCTTACTCCTTTATGGACCCTTACACCATTTTCCTTGGCCCATTCTACATCCCAGATCATCTCACACTCTGCCCCTGCTACCTTCATTGATACACCTCCTACCATTGCCATGTCAGCCCAAGTCCAGTCTTCCCAATAGATGGAAATCACCGCGAATCTGCTTCCTTCGAGTCCTCCTACTAGTTCATATTTCAAGTACTGGAATATCCCTCCTTTCTCACCTCAAATAGTTAGTGTTCCAAAGAAGAATTCATATGGGACCGCTACCCTTTCATTCCCTTTCACCCTTCCTCCCGGTGCACCTTTCGCACGTGGACTCATCAAGTCGCCCTCAAAATTCTTATTAGAGGGTGATAAAACTAAGCAGGCATGAGCAATCAAAGCCCAAAACCAAAGAGCTAAAGATGCTAAGAGGTCAGCAAAGCCAAAAGTATAGACTATTTTTAATGAGGCTCAATAGTCGCTACATTTTTTGACTATGTACCCGACTATCAATAAACCAAAAGGAGAAATGCAATCAGATGACTACAACATGTACGTCATGGGACTCAATTTAAGCATAGCCCAGCCTCAAGACAAGGTGGAGATCATGGAGGAAACATAGTGGGTGGTGACCATCAGCTTTCTTAAGTCTGGTTGCTAGCTAAAGAAAATGGAAGAAGAGCTTAAAAGCGTAAAGGATAGAGTCAAGGTCTTTCTCGCCAAGGAAAAAGCTAGGGATGTTGAATTTAAGCACTTATCCCAACAAAAGGAGGTAGAGCAAGTGAAGCACCAAGAGGAACTTGCAAAGTTCCAATCCCTCAATCCTAACTGATCGCTGAGCTAGAGAAAAAGAACCAGGAATATTAAGACCAGTTGGCAAGGTTGGGACAAGAAGTGTGAAAAAATGATGAGGAGTTTCATCACCAACACGCTCAACTAGAGTAGCGGATGTAGCAAAAAGATGCAGATTTCAAATTCTACTAGGCCCAATTAGAGAATAAGATTTCAAAAGTAAAGTCTTCCTTAGAGGAGGAAGCAGCAAACAAGGAATGAGCCAAGGCTAGTTGGGTCACAAAATCATGGATCCTAAAGGGACAACTCACCATGGAAAACCAAAAGGATGCAGAGCTCGCATATAATATAGAACAAAGGGATGCGGAGATTGTCCTATTAAAAAACTCCACCCAACCTCCAGTCGATCAATCAAACCTTCTTCAAATAGCCCAACAGTTATATGTTTCTTACTGGGAAAGAGTGAAGGCCTTTTGTCTAACTCTATAGCTAATGCTCCAATTTATGGTGGAGGAAACAGGTTTGGGTAGAGGGGTTCATGAGGCAATCAAGCGGCTCCCTCGGTCCATCACAAAGAGATTTTTGAAGGCCAGGATATTATTGGACAGGCTATATATGTTCCTAGATGAAGTCTTGGCAAGTGCAAGGGTTGAGGACCAAAAGGCCATAGCTAAAATAGCTAACAGGTTCATCCATTTCCATGCAACTATCCTTCATGCCAGGGAGTGTGGCACCAAATTGGATCAGACCATGAATAGCATGCGGGCAAGGTTCTCTCACCTAACTCAGATGGGCTTACCATCTCTATTTCTTGAAGATGAATTGGTGGCCATAATGGAGCAAATTGCGGCAAAGATAGAAGAGAAGCAATGAGATGCATCTACTTTCTAGAGTTTTAGTCAGCCCCTTGTTGCAGGAGATATTGAGAGCATCACTCATCCAATTGCATGAATTCTTTTTCAACTCGAGTACTAGGTCGGTACATTGTCAATGTTGCGCTACAAAGAAATGATCAATCTGCATGTAGCACAAGAAATTTTGCACAAAACATTGACTCCATCTGAGGCTAAATGGTTGCCTCTACAAATCACCCTCTCTAATCATTGATCATGTCGCCCAATGGATAAGGCTCTAATTTGCAAACCAAAAAATTTTGGGTTCCTCATTTCGTAGGCAAAATTCCCTTGATAAGTTGCCAAAAGTTGTGAATATAAAATTCCCAAGCTCCCTTCGGGTTATTTTATTTTGCTTAAGTACCGACCACACCCTCCTATTAAAAATTAATATCGAGCTACTTTCGCAAGGCTTTATGCGAATGCTTCCACTTGTCAACCGAGCGCTCCTCGTAACATTTGCTTCTCTCACTTTTCAAAATTTGTCGTCATGCTTCCACATGGAAACAATTCACACTCTTCAGTGCTCCTTTCAGTTGCTTCTCTTTCGACTCCCGACTGCATGCCCCATAGCATCAATCTACGCACATTTCTTGGCAGCCCCACCTTCAGCACAGTATGCTTGGGAGACCTCCACGTGTCTTCGCAGCACAATTTTTTCATCACATAAAGGGAAGGATGAATGTCGGCCCCAACAACTTGCCACGTAGATCTTCTAAAAGGCTTCATCGTGAAGGAGGATGAAGCAAGCAACAACCTCACAATAGCTACCATGTTTTGTAACTACCGTCATGAGTGGATGACATGTGTTGACACTCTAGTCTACTGGGACCACTACCATCATTCGTAGGGTATGCATCTGGCTCTAAGGCATCCTTGTTCATGGCTCGAATATTTTCCATTGCAACGGCTAAGGGAAATAATTTCTAATACATCATTGTTCATGATCAGAGGATATTTTCTATTACTGGCTCTCTCAGTTGTGATTTTATTATAAATACTACTTCTTCTTTCGAAGCAAGAGTTTAGATTTTGATAGAAAATTTGGTAAAAGAACTAGGTCTTTACCGCTTTTAGATCATTTTAAAGACTTACAGACTGTGCCATCATTCGGCCTTTCTATTTTCTTAAATATTTTTGATAAATTTTTACTATGCCATAACAGTACTGAATGTTTCATTTGCAAAACTTCTATAAATTTAATGCAAGTTTTCTTGTTTAGATCATTTCTTTGACTCCTCTTTTCAGTAAATGTGCATGAATATTATTTTATATCATTGGGTGAATCATTTAGACTTCTATCTTTATTTTTTGTCATTTTGGGACATAGCAGATTGTTGAATGGGCCCTTAGATTGCATCTACAAGATAGATCTATCGTGCCTTACATCTAGATCTTGGCGCATCACCATAGTTAGATCCTTTTATTTTATATTTTCTTCCTTTTCCCATTCAAAACCCTAGTTATAGAAGAAGTCAGCTTCTTTAAAATCTGGAGGTTATTCAGTTTAGCATAATAGGTCCCCCCTTTAATTGAGTTTCCTACAAAGGGTTGTTACCTTGTCCTTTTTTGGCATCAACAGGAAACTATCCAAAGGAAAAAATGTATTTAGGCCATACATGTTTGTTCCACACCCACCAAGGGACCTCCTCCCCACCATATTTCTTTTTATCAAGTTACTAGCACCCCACAACCATAAAGTACTTCCCGGCTCTAGGATCATGACTCCAAGCCAATTTATCACTCCTCGATAAAGAACTACAAGCTCTACCAGCCAAAATGTGATATAAATCATCACAATCCTCCCTTGAACCTCCAGGTAGCCAAGCTTGAGAATCATTCCACTTGAAAACTTTGACATGCCCCAACCTATTCATCTATTTGAAATCTTCCACTCAAGACCAACTAGCCTTCAGAAAGGTGTGACAAAGATTCAACAAATGTGAATGTGATCTAGAGATTGATGATTGGCCATCCTAAGATTTGAACCAAAAAAGAGCATCACATCCCCTATTGCAAATCCAAAATAGGCCCCGCTTGATTAGGCTAGCACCCTTTCTAAGAGTGTCCCATATCATAGACCCCTTACTAGCCAAAGATACCCTAGGCATGTCTTTCTTGTCAATTCCCCTTAGATATTTAGAAGTCAAGATCCAAGCCCAAGCTTGATCCTAATTACTACACCACTGCCAATAAATCTTTGTATCCAAAGCTTGGCCCATGAAGTAGCCTACCTCAATCCCAAACCACCAAATTGCTTTGGTCTACATATACTCTCACACTTAACCAAACTCCACTTCGAGGAGGACAGGCTACTAGCCCATAAGAATTGACTAGCTAAAGCATCCAACTCTTTAATAAAACTAGTTGGCACTAGCTACACCATACACCTATAAAGGGGAAGCACCTGAACCACACATTTTAATAACAAAACTATTCTAGCATAGGACAACCATCTATAGGTCCAATGGATAACCTGAACCCAAAATTTGTCCAAGATGCAATTCCAAGTTCCCCTTGGTAGAGAACCGATAGAGACGGGGATACCCAAATACACAAAAGGAAGCGTACCAATATGAAACCTCAAATTCTAAGACATTCTAACCTAAATGATGGGAGGAGTATTGAAAAATAAAATAGAGGAATTAGCTTCATTGATCCTTTGGCCCAAAGTAGCAAGATAGATATCTAGATCATGCTTGAAGTTAGTCGCTTCCCTAATTTTGGCAACCCCCAAAAGGGTAGTATCATCCATGAACTGAAGATGAGACTAAGGAGATAGAACATCACCCTAGTGTCATCCATGAATCAAACCTTGCCTCTTGTGTGCATTCAAAATTATCCTTAAGCCATCAACCATAATAATAAAGAGACAAGATGATAGGGGATCACCTTGCCTAAGGCCTCAAGAAGCCCCAAAGAGAGTAGATGGCTCACCATTAATCAAGACTGAAAAAGATGTTGACATAGTGAAACTCATCACCCGATTGATCCATCTCTCTCCAAAACCAAAGGCACTAAGCACTTTCTTAAGGAAGGTCCATCTAACCTAACCATAAGCTTTAGTCATGTCCAACTTGATGAACATTGCCTTTTCCTTGGAGATGTTCATAGAGTGGATAGCTTCAACTGTAATAACCACTCCATCAAGAATCTATCTGCCTATCACAAATCCACCTTGCTTCTTTAAGATGGAATTTCTATGCCATAGCCTAAGTCTCTCATCCATAAGCTTAGATATGATCTTATAGACCACATTGCATAAGTAAATTAGTGTTGAACACCTAGAATATTGAGAGGGGAGTGAATTAGTATTCACATAAATTCATTAACTTCATCAACTTAAATATCCATTCAATTCATAAAATTAAACTTGTAGTAATAGAAAGTAACATAAAAAGCGTGCATCACATCAAAGAACACAAGAACACTAGATTTTACATGGAAAACCCAAAAAGGGAAAAGCAACGATGAGGATTAGCTCACAATATATTATAACCAGTCATAAGATATTACAGAATGGCTCACTGCCAAGTGGAATCACTATCTAGAGGACTCACTATCCAGAGAATAAAATAAATGGCTCATTTCCAAGATAGAAAAGAGGGTGGCTCACTACCAAATATTTGAACTAATACAAATCATCTACAATATGCTAAAGATAGTTCCAATTAAGCCATGTAAACTGACTTACCACACTTCATGCTTCTCTACTTATCAACCTCTTCACATTTTGATTTTCTTTAGATATTGTACACTTAATTTTTTGTATCTCATACATTACACCACACATCTCATGCATTCCTTCGCATAAGGAATTGACCTTGTATATATACCACTTCAAACACAAACATTAATTAGGTCAGCCTAATTGATGTACCATGCATCCTCATAGCTTGTTGGCTCAAAACACCAACACACATAGCCCAAAACATATGCATAATCAAAATAGGTCAACAGGGACCTATAATTATTCCCATAAGTTTGATCCAAACTTACCTTAACTCCATACGACCTTAAAAACCCTTTAGGTTGGCACTAGTAGTGAAGCAGCAATGGAATGAACCAACTGTTCATCCAAATTTTTTACACACGTACTTCCAAATCACTTGACACATGGAACAAAGACACTTCTAACATCTATAAACACTCCCTCAAAACTGCATAGCAAGACAATCATCCATGGTGGAATGTAGAGCATTCCAATCAAGAATTGTCACTGTAACTTTCCTATATCTAGAGCGATACTCTATCAACTCCAACTTCAACTGTGAAGGAATTCAAGATGGGAATCCTTGGATTTAGATTCCCCCAACATACACCAAAATTACCTCATAATACCATAACTATATTCTTCATGGTGGAGCAATGTAGACCAAAAAACTTGTTCATTGTACACTGGAAACTATACTCTAGGACTTAGGCAATTATGTAAGATATTTAATCTGCACCAGACCAACAAAACTACAACTATGCAATGGGTTTCCATCACTACATTCAAATTCTCATTAGACACCAACAATACATCAATTTTGATACTATAACAATGTTTACATCAATGACAACACCATAGTACCATCACTTTCCATACATCTACCAATATTCTCAATGACAAACTTCCAAAATCTCCCCCTGTGTCATTGATGGAAACATGCCCAAACTATTCTCCCCCTTTAACATCAAGGGCAAAGGGATCTCAATGTCAAACTTGGTAAACCACTTCAACTATTCTCCCCCTTTGTAGGTATATACATTATTCATGAGAATATCTCCCCTTACAAAGTTATCCATCAAAAATGATCAAAAATGTATTGCAACATTGTCTACTACTTCCACATGTGTGTAGAGAAATCTAGGATTGCATAAATAAAATTGAAATATACATAATCAACTGGAGGAGGGAAAAATATTCTTGTAACACACCTTTAGCTTCATAAGGTGTGCCTCCCAATCTTTCTTTCCAACATCCCAATCCTTCTGGGAAAAGATAAACCCGTTGCTCTAGCTCTCAAACTACATAAGGAGGTATCCTCCTTCATCTGGTGAACTAGGTACCAGGTTCTTCCGTGCTAACTTCTTTGCATGTGCTATGACACTAGTTAAGGAGGTAACCCTTTCACTTACCAAATCCCTCAATTGAGAGTATTGTATGATTATATTTTCTTTCTATTCTTGCAACTAAAAAACTATCCATGCAAATTTTCTATTGCAGTCCTTGTGGCACCATTTTTTTCATTAATTGGCTCATAGACTCTGGAGGCCTAAGCAATCTATGACTCAATTTATTCTAGTTGATCCTTCATGCTCTTCATTGAATTCAGCTATTTCAAGAAAAAATTAAATAAAACTCGTGCTTCATCCAAAAACTTATACACATGTCTCATATTTTCTTACAATTTCCCATGTGCAACACTACACTTGTCTGATATCTCAATCAATCTTCTATCATTGACCTTCCTAAGCATTTCTCTTCCCAATATTTCTTCCAAACCAGAGAAATAGTCTTTAAAGGAATCTAATAGTAGCTTTAGTTTTTAAACATCTAACAAAGACTCGTCAGCATTAGCTCTAGGAATCCCTTCTTGCAACACTTTGACTGCTTCTTCAATCAATTATGTGCTCTTCTAGTGAGTGGATAGTATTTCCTTTTTTTTGGAAGATAATTCCAATTAAGCCCTGAAAATTGACTTAACACACTTCATACTTCTCTGCTTATCAAATTCCTCACACTCTACTCTAATTAAGATCTCACACACTTAATTATCTCACATCTCATACATTACACCACACATCTCATACATCCCTTTGCACAAGGAATTAACCTTGTATATATACCGCTTCTAACAAAAACATAAACTAGGTCAACCTAATTGATGTACCATGCATCCTCATAACTTTTTGTCTCAAAACACCAACACACAACCAAAAATATATACATAATTAAAATAGGTCAGCATGAACCTATAATTATTCCCATAAATTCAATCCAAACTTACTTTAACTCCGTACAACCTCAAACTCTTTAGGTCGGCACTATTGGTGAAGCAACAATGGAATGAACCAACTGTTCATCTACATTTTGATAGACATACTTCCAAAGAACTTGACACATGGAAATAAGACACTTCTGACATCTATAAACAATCCCTCAAAACCGCATAGCAAGATAATCATCTACAGTGGAATGCAAACATTCCAATCAGGTACTCTATCACTGTAACTTTGTCATATCTAGAGCAATACTTTGTCAACTCCAACTTCAACTATGGAGGGACTCAATATGGGAAACCTTAGATTTATATTCCTCCGACATACACCAAAATTACCTTAGAACCGCATAACCAAATTCTTCATGGTGGAGAAATACAGGCCACAAAATTGGTTCACTGTACACCAGAAACTATACTCTAGGACTTAGGTAATTTTGTAAGATATTTGGTCTACACCAAACCAACAAAATTGCAACTATGCAATGGGTTTCCAAATCAATACATTCAATCATTCTCATCAGACACCAACAATACATCAATGTTGATACTACAACAATGTTGACATCAATGACAGCACCATAGTAGCATCACTTGTCATACATCTTCCAATCTTCTTAATGAAAAAATTCTAACAATTGGCCTATACAAGTCAAGTGAATTCACACCCTCATTCTTAAGAATAAGCACAAGGAAAAGTGAATTCATCATCCTCAAAATCTACATGTTTATTTGTGATTCTTGGACCACATCTAAATATCAAATTTAATAATCTCTCAAAAATCTTGGAAAAACTATTGGAAGTATACAAAATATTAGTCCTATATTGTCATTGATGTCACCATGTTGGTCTGGTACCTTGTACTGGTGTGTAGTTCAAGCTTATCTCATTCGGTATTTGATCACGTATTTTGGTCTGCATATTCTCTCTGATAATCACTGAGGTTTAAGGTTTTGTGAAAGGCTTATGATCACCAGAAGCGTGTATGTATGCATTCTCAAATACTCATATGATTGGATAGTATGTTGGCATCAGTTTTTGTGATTTCATTTTAGTATTAGGTTAATCATGGCCTACCTAATAATCATTCTATAGCTCAACATAAATTTGAGACCTAGCTTTGGTCCCAGCCGATATAATATTGCATGACATGGGTGAATTACTTTTGGAAAATATTTATATGAAGCTGACAAGTTATCATTTTTAAGATATGAATTGCATCCAATTAGGCCGACCTAATTAATGTGTGCAGATATATTAGGTATATATGCAAGATGGTTTGAAAATTAATGTGAATGTGAAGAAAAGAAGTGTGTGTGTGTATATGTGGTCAGCGAAGTGTGTGAATAGAAGGTTGAAGATTAGTCTATTGCCATGCGAGTGAATACTTTGAGCATCAAAGGAACTGAATCTGCACTTGTGGTTTAACTTCATCAGTTCAATTCTGGTAGTTAGCCATTTTTGTTTACATAATTTATATAGGCAATGAGCCTCCATGTTTGGATAGTGAGTCCTTGTAAGTAGTGAGATTTTTGTATTTGGCAGTGAGCCTTCTTGTAACCAGTATTGAAATAACTATATATTATGAGCTAATCCTAGTTGTGTTTTTTCCCTCATTGGATTTTCCATGTAAAATCTGGTGTTATTGTGTTGTGGAATTTCATGTTTTTTTATTGCTCTTATTTGTTCTATGTGGTAAAGTAATTAAAGGTGTTTATTCAATAATTAGTAGAGGATATTGATTCACCCCCCTCTCAGTATCCTGATTATCCAACAATTGGTATCAGATCTCGGGTTCCTCTAGAGAAGTCTAACAACTTGAGGGAGATCCTGTAGATTGAACAAATGGATAAAGAAGAGCTCTAGACTACCCTTGAAGATCTTGACAAGGCTGAAATTGAAAACCGATATCTAAAAGAAAATCTCAATGAAACAAATGAATGCATCCGGAAATTGAAAGAGTAGCTAAATAAATTCAAAGAAAGATAGAGAGAAGTGGTGAGAAATTAAAACAAGCAAATGATGAGAATATTGGACTAAAATTGAAAATAGATGAAAAGAAGAGAGTTGAAGAGTTCCTGAAAACAGTGATACAAAGCAAGGTTGATGTTTTCTCTAGGCTTGAACAGGAAGTGATGAATTTGAAAGAAAAACTTGAAAAAGCAAATCTTTGTGAAGATGATTTCAAGAAAAGTTCCACCAAGCTTGATGAATTAATAGTAGGATAGAAACCTTCTAAAAAAAAAAGTGGTTTAGGTAATGAAGCTGATGAAAAAATGTAGAACTCAAGTCCAATAAACAATCAGAAGACTCAAGATAAAGGAAAGCAAAAAAGAAACTCTGCAAGGAGATCACCTATCAGACAACCAAATGCACAAAGGTACTCATCATTCAATGGTGTTTGTTTCTCATGTAATAAATTTGGTCATAAGGAAATTGAGTGTAAGAGTAGGATGAATCAATTTTTTGGTCCCTTCTCTGAACAATGTTATACATGCAACAAGATCAGCCATAAAGCTACTGAGTGTAGATCTTCGATAAGGATAATTAGTTAGGTGATGATGAATAGGTTCAATGGAAAAAGGATGAATCAATTATTTGATGGATATTGCTATACCTATAACATGTTTGGACATAAAGAAAATTAGTGTAGAACAGGGATTGATGGAAATCAAACAAGACAGAGAAATATTATCTGTTACTATTGCAAAAAATTGGGACATATTTCAAAAGTGTGCAAAAGTAAAAAGGGAAAGTAGTCTGCTTCGGTGGAATATGATGATCAGGTGAAAAATATTGGTAAGGAAGAGGTTAAGCAAGAAATAAGAAAAATGTGGAAGAAAAAGGAAGAATCGGAAACTACTGATGTGTCTGTACACTCATTTGGTGCAGATGAATCCTCTGAGAATTAGACCTAGCATGGTCTTAGGGGGAGCTTTATCAAAAAAATCAATTAAACCCCTAGAAATACAAAGTGTCAGATGCTAGCACATGGATATGTTGTAAGGAATGATAGGACAAAGGTGATGCAAAAGAAACTAGAAGAAAAAGAGGGAGCATGTTCTTTTGTGAAGTAAATTAGGGTTTCTCAGTAGAGTGGAAGAAAAGTTTTATCAGATTTTTGCAATTAATGTGAGTTAGGGAAAATTATGGTGTATAAAGGAAATTTCACAAATCATTTTGATCATCAAATGCATTCAAAATATTTGTAGAGTGACTTGGAACCTTCTTGAGAATTTCTGAAGTGATTTGGAGCCCCTCGAGAGATCTTTTTGGACATTCAAGAGCAAGCAACGAAATTTTCTCTCTCGTAGTTGCAAAGAAAGGTAATAGAAGAAATCCTTGTTGAATTTAAAGAAGCTAACAGTAATAATGCAAATTTCTAACAAAGGATCCAGTAGAAATATTCCACTGAAATTAAAGGAGTCGAGCTGGATGAATTCGATCATCGCAAAATAAAGAAGATGGAATTAGGGTTGGAACCGAGTGACTTACGAAACTTACAAACCCTAGGTTTAAATTTGTGGGGAGAATTCCCTTGGATTGATGATAGATAATTTATCTTGTTCCTTTTAAGAAAATTCAAGGATGGTAGCATTGTATTGGATAAATCCTATCTCATTACGAAGGAAGCAATCGAAGCGGTTACTGGATTTTGCAGCGTTGGAGAACTTCCTAGATGGAAGACCATAAAATACAAGGAAGTAGGAAATTACGGGAGTTGACAAAGATCCTTGAGCACTGTTGATTGACACTATTGTTGATTCCTTGGTTAGGTATGTTGCATATGGCATTTCTTACAAAGTTTATTTTAGAAATCAGCATGGCTCTACTTTAGCCATTATTGTGTATTTGGTGCATAAAATGGTAAAAGAGAACAAGAAATTTGATATATGTAGACTAATTCTTGAAAATCTCACCGAGAACATACGAATGTCACTAGAAGAAGGATACCCAATTTGTTTTGGGTCCCTGCTTACATGTCTAGTACTTTATTTTATGAACTTGCTACTAGGTAAGAAAGAAGTTAAGTGGGAATCTGAGATTCTCGTTGCAAGACAAATATGTAGACACTTGGAAGGTTTGAAGATAAACTAAGTGCATGTAAAAAAAATTTCTTATCCTTGTAGAAAGTAATGAGCTTCGGTGAAATTATGTCTAGTCTATTTGAGGAAGGTTCTTCCTCCAAAAGAAAAGAAAAGTTGTCTCTGAGAACATTGTTGTTATTCTTGAAGAGAAGGAAAAAGAAGAAGAATCTTTGCTTGGATTGGAATCTTCCGATCCAAATGATATTCGGTCCATGTTAATAAAAGGGAAACTAAAGAAAATTGGTGATTTATGGAGTACGACCTCTCCTGTTGACAGACTCAAAATTGATGATGCCTTAGCTGAGTATCTGCTTCATAAAGGTATTGATGTATCAATCATTTCTAATTCCTTACCGGAAAACTTAGTCGAAGTAGTTAAACAAATAATGTTGCTTGAAGGTCTGGATGGATGCAAGTTGGAAGCCTTGGTTGAAAAGAGATGTTCTAAAGCAAAGAAAAGACTATCAGAATTGATCATGGAGATGAAGAAGTGTATAAACAAAATTTTGGATATCTACAAATATTGTCTCCAGTGGCTTGCTGCAGTTAATAATTTTAGAAGAAGGATTGAATCAATTGAATCAGAAGTGAACAGCACTGGAAAGAAGTTTGATATTTTTGAAGACAAAGAGGGAAATCAAAGGCTGAGAGTTGGTGAACTTCAAGCTGAACTGATCATTGTGAAAAGACAAAGGGACAATGTAATGAAGACCTTCTGGATTCTTAAGGAGATTGTTGAGGTCCGGTTAGATCATCTTTTTGGAATACTCTCTTATGCAAAAGATTGTGAAAGACAATGCTCATCTACATATTGGTCATCCTCTTTCACACCATTGGCTCTATTGGAAAGTATGTGTACAAGAATGGATTTTACAGTACTTGAATGGAAGAAATTACATCATGTTATCAAAGAAAGGTAAAGGAACGTATTTCAAGTGAAAAGTTTCATTCTGATTTGAAAGAACTTTGAAATTTTGGATGCTTGAAATTTTTGAGGTTTTGAAATTTTGAATGAATTAGAATTTTTTAATATTGGATGTCACCATGTCTACATTTTTTTTGGCACCCTTTGTCATTGATTTCAAAGGGGGAGAGATTTGGAGAAAGTTGGGAGAGTTTTGGAGAGATTAAAGGAGTGTTTTGAAGTGGAATTTTTGCACATGTTGCCATCAATGCTAAAGGGGGAGGCTGTTGGAAGTATGCAAAATATTACTCCTATATTGTCATTAATGTCACCATGTTGGTTCGGTACCTTGTACTGATGTGCAGATCAAGCTTATCTCATCTAGTATTTGATTTGGTATTGTGTTTTTATATTCTCTCTGGTAATCATTGAGGTTTAAGGTTTTGGAAAAAAGGCTTATGATCAATAGAAGCGTGTATGTATGCATTCTCATATGCTCATATGGTTGGATGATATGTTGGCATCAGTTTTTGTGATTGTATTTCAGTATTAAGCTAATCATGGCCGACCTAATAATCAGTTTATTGTTCAACATAAATGTGGGACCTAGCTTTGGTCCCAACCGACATAATATTGCATGACATGGGTGAATTACTTTTGGAAAATCCTTATATGAAGCTGACAAGTTATCATTTTGAAGATATAAATTACATCCAATTAGGTTGACCTAATTGATGTGTGTGGATATATCAGGTATATATGCAAGATGGTTTGAAAATGAATGTGAATGCAAAGAGAAGAAGAAGTGTGTGAATAGAAGGTTGAAGATTAGTCTGCTATCATGCAAACGAATACTCTGAGCATCAAAGGAATTGAATCTACACTTTAACTCTGGCGGTTAGCCATTTTTGTTTACATAATTTATGTAGGTAGTGATCCTCCATGTTTGGACAGTGAGTCCTTGTAAGCAGTGAGATTTTTGTATTTGGCAATGAGCCTCCTTGTAACCGATATTGAAATAACTATATATTGTGAGCTAATCCTCACCATGGTTTTTACCTCATTGGGTTTTCCACATAAAATATGTTGTTCTTGTGTTGTGGAATTTCATGTTTTTTCATTTCTCTTATATGTTCTATGTTGTAAAGTAATTAAAGGTATTTATTCAATAAGTAGTAGAGGATATTGATTCACCCCCCCTCTCAGTATCCTGATTATTCAATAAAATCTTCATCGAGAAACCATCTAGGCTAGGGTATTTACCTTTCTTCATCTTAAACACCACCTCCTCTAGTTCCTCCACTAATATGGGACTACAAAGAGCTACGTTCTCCTCACTAGGCACAATTGAGGGAATACACTCCAATATAAGATTCTCTTCCAATCCAAAATCAGGAGAGTCCTTGAACAAAGAAGAATAAAATTGAATAACCTCCTGAGAAATGTCCCTAAATGAAGAAATTTATTGCCCCTAAGAGGACAACAAAGAGGAAATCAAGCTACCATGCCTTCTAGCTTTGACAAAGTTTAAAAATGTTGTATCCCTATCTCCCTGTTGCAACTAGTCAACCCTATACTTTTTTTTCTAAAAAGTATCTTCTCTTAGTTCCCATTCACTGAACTCTTTGGCTTCCACTTCTTGTCTAAGGGAGTCCACAAAGGGCTCTTGATGCCTATTTTTCCTAGTGATAGTATCCAAATGATGTTGGGCAGCTACTTTTTCCAAAAATATATTCCCAAAACTCTGCCTATTCCACTTCTTAATTTGGCACTTCACAAATTGGAGTCTATTAAAAAAGGTTTACATAGTTATACCATGCTTACGCATACCTTTACTCCACCACTCCCTCATTAAATCCTACAGTGATGGTTCTTGCAACTACATGAGTTGGAATTTGAAGGATGGGTTCTTAGAAGTACCACTCATCTACATAGATAATTTGATAATCTAGTGATATGATCCTCTCTAATCCAAAATCTTTGAGCCAATAATCTAAGTAATGCCAACCCAAAATCTAAAGACCAGAAACCTATCCAATCTTTTAGATATATATCCTTCACACACCTTCTATTACTCTAAGTGAACATACCATTTCCTAGCTTTACATTTTTCAAGTTAAGTAGGGCTATGTTATTTTTAAATATCATTAAGGCAGGATCCAACCTATCAATTCCCCCTGTCTTTTCCTCCAAGCTAGTAATAGTATTAAAATCCCTAGCCAAAATCCAAGGATACAACAAAGCTAAAGAGCACACATATCCAATGTGGGCTCAAAGGAAACACTTACCATGTTGATCAGTCGAAGCATAAACATTAGTGTACAATATAATTCACTAGATTCAAAACTTGAGACCGCCATAAAATAATTTCTACTCAAAATCCACCAGATAAGAGAGATCTTGTGCGGGTCCTAGAGATAGGAAATTCCTCCAACATTGCCCTAAGCCCCAATGCACGAAAAATTACCCCTAAACCACACCCTAGAAGCCATTTTGATCATACCTTCCATAAATAATTTTGATTCATGAATTAAAAAATAAGAGAATGAACCTTAATTAAATCTCAAGCAACTTTTTTTCTAAGGATGTTGTTCAACCCCCTTGCATTCCAGGACATAACAATCATTTATGAGAAGCACCAAAATGGGAATCAATATTCTTGACTCAACCTAACTCCACCATATTCTCCCTTGTAATTTTGATTTTATCTTCATCTTTCTTCCTTCCCAGCTTAGAATTCTTCTCAAAGCCCCCTTTTTAAAATCCTTTTGCTACAATACCAAGATAGGCACAACCTTGCTATCTTTCCCTATATCCTATACCATAACTTCTAGCACTGACCCAAGAAAAGCTAAAGCCAACTTGTCACCCCCATCATTTCTCCAAAAAGGGACCTCATCTGCAAGAGTACCTAAAACTTGGTTTGTTTCCTTTGAGACTTGACCCTCTCAACCACTAGTCCATTAATATTAGCATCCACTACGGCAAAGAATGACACCACACCCAAAGTATTCATACCTAAGAGCATCCCATCTTGGCTTACCTCCTGAAGAATATTGTCTTCTAAAGACTCAAACCAGTTATAAGAAACATCACCTCATCGATCACTGGGAGTTCTCTTCTATCCTCTCCCACTGTTACAGTTCTTAACAGGGATAAAACCATCCTTATCAAAATCCCCCTCAACTATAGGGGCTTTCCCTTTATCTTGTGAATGAGGATGATAGGGAACCTTGGATGAGACACCACTTATAGACCTCCTTAAAGAACCAAGTTTTGGGAATTTCCTCTACAAATGACCATACTCATGACAAAGCCAACAATGAAAAGGAAGAGCATCATAGTCAAGTTTTTGGATCCATGAGGTGGATCGGACCTAAATTTCCAATGAATCTAATAATTGATGATTTAAATCAATTTTAGTACAAACACGAGCACATGAAATTACCTTCTTGTCCAGTGTTTGTTGTGAAGTTCCCACCTATTTTCCTAGCACCAAAGCAATCATGTGTAGAATGTCATTCCTCCAAAACTCCATCGGTAGCCACAGAAGTTTCACCCAGATTGGGACCCTTGATGGAAGCTCCTTATTTGGATTAAATCCCACATGCTAAGGTTCAATGAATAACCCCACTTGGTTGTAGAAATAAGGGCCCCCCTCAAAATCCTTGTCTCAATATGCCATGTAAGAGAAGATCGCCAAAAATTAATTATTGGCTACTTGCATAACCTCCATATCTCCCTCAAGGTTCTAGATTTGATGCACCAACAACTCCAAGAAGGGAAAAGAAACACAAATTCCCATAAACTTGCAAATTAATGTGTGGCTACTCAAATAATTAACATCTTTCGCAATCAAGTTTGGTTGAATAACCAAAATGAGTTGAGTCAAACTCCTCTCCAAGCACCAATTTACCTTTGGCACATGAGGACCCTCATACTGGGATGAAACCCCTTCGATTAAATACTTTCTCATAAAATCCATCACTTTAGAGTGTCCAACTGGTAACGGGACTACCCATGACAAAAACCTCAAAGAATGAAAAATTTGTATTTCCTACCATACCCACAAGCACCGCCAATACAACTACATGCACCAAAAAGGAGAAGCACATAAGGCTCCCCCAAACATGGCCCCACTCCCAAATCTGAAACGTTGCATTGAATAGAAGAAACACAACCCTTGCTAAGATCAACCCCCAAACAAAAGAAGAAAACCCCACACACACTACATAACCTCCATCAATCTCCACAACCCTCCAATGAACACATGCATAGAAGAATGGCCTCATGCAAGCCACAGACAACTATTGGCCACGTGCCCACCCCTGCAAAACCACTGCCCGTGCAGACTCCATCTTTCCTAAACTTGACAAAAAAAACTAGCTTAAAAATTATCTTAACACACAATACAAATTATTTACAGAAATAATTTAATTTCAATACTAGAATCAATTCAACAGGGAAATAAGTTCTTAATCATAAAATGGGCCTACTTATAAACCCATACTCAACATTGAATGAAGTAGTTATACTTAAATTCAACTTTTTTATTGTCTAACCATTATGTCCTAATTCAAGTCTAGACAAGTTACATAGCATAAGTCCAATATTATAAGGCAATATACATAATAGAACAATGCAATCATGCAAGAAGGAATTTCATTGCACTTAATATATTCCTTGTTCATTTCTTTACTTAAGAATCACAAAAATGAAAACTTCATCTATTACAAAATTTAAATCAATTTTAAACATATGCTATCTATACTTAGAATTAATATTATTATATTCTTTTCTAAACGAAACATAAGTTAGAATAGATTTTACCTTCAAAACACTTTCAAAACATAGATATAAATCTCTACACGTGTATGTCATAATTCATTAGTTCATGTAGCATTCTTGTGTGATCTTCATGTCAAGGTTGAAGGATTCAATAGCTCCAACTTAAATAATGCATCACAAATCATAGCTATGATAGGTACTAAAAAATTAAGCCCAATATTGGACTACTACCTAACCCCATTCCCAAGGATAAATATGGAACCCAAGACATTTTCATAATTATGATTTACCATTGTAGTGAATATAAATACAAGATTAACTCAACCCTTATAGGAATGGTTAAACTCCAATATAATCATCTCTTGAACAATTTCCATACATATTCGATTAGTATGTGTAAGATGGATTTTCAACTAATTTCTAATGCGATGAGAGACAATATATTTTCATGATTAGAATCCTTTCTCAAAAAAACATCATAGTGGAAAAAACCAACATTAGTTCAAGACAAGGTTATTGATGCTTACAATATTGGTGTATAATCATGCTACAAAAAATTATCTCACAAACTATCCCAAAATAGTACAGTCACCACAACCATTGGTCACTCTTAGATATTAAATAAATGTACACATAGGATGTAGGTTTCAATTTATATATTGTACAATATTATCATAAAAAAATGCATAAAACTTCAAACTATTATTTTCTCATCTCAATAGGGTATCAATGGCAAACCCTTAAACTTAGCAAGGTCTTCAGACCATTTTGAACATCATTATCATGGTTTGGGAGATAAAAATCTAGATCTAGAAAAACATTATCCACACAAAGAACATTTAGAAGACTTTCATTCAATTGCAAGAGGTGATAACTTAATGTTTATACCCATAGTTTCTTACTCAAGTTATATATAATCCATCACTGATTTTATTTTGTAATGGGGTTTGAAGCTATATATATATATATCAATTTCAGAAAGGGTTATAAATATTTATATTATAATAACTATATATATTTTTAAAATTTATTAACTGATACATACATATACACATATATTAGCAATGTCAACATTAAAAGTTGTATACAACTTCAAACCCCATTACAAAATAAAATTTGTTATAGATATATAAATACAAATGTTAATGATTACACATAGCTTTAAACAATATTATAATAGGAAAAATTATAATCCTTTTACAAACCAATTAATTGATATATAAATATACACATATAGGATGGTGGTTGCGACAATATTTAGGCGATTTTCCATGCCAAGTAAATGTAGTGTTGCAGGTAGTTGACTTTGGAACTCGGAGATGAAGGTAAAATATTGAGAATATTTAAAGTTGTGTGCTAATGATGTAAGTAGTTGATCTATTTTATGATATTGTATATAGATGCATTGTTATGATCAAAATGTCATTATTTTACCATGACCATTATGCGATTATCATTCTAATTGCTATATAGCTGATTGTTTATGAGTTGATGTGGTTACTTCATTGATGTGTTTGCGTGTAGGGGATAGTGTCACATTACTCACTTGTGAGTACCCTGCTACATTGTAATTCTCTTTCATGGTATGCCTGATTATAGGTATGATTATGTATATGCACGATCATTTTGTGTGCTCTAGGTTGTAAGTACTTGGCATTGACTCCACCTGAATTGGCAGGTTTGAACATGCCTTAAATCCAATGGATAGTTGTTTGTAGATAGCATGTGGTCCCCTACCCTAACCATCATCCTTGAAGAGGATGAGTATCTAGTTCGTTACCTCATCAATGTCATCTGATGTCTATGGTCAGTTGGTCTTACTTTTTGACCTTGGTTAGGGTATAGATAATTATTGTTGATATTTGGTTTGTTTAATTTAAATTTGTTTTAAAAATGTTATTTTTGATTAATTGATGTATTAAATAAATTATTAAGTAAAAGTATTTTGATAAATAAATATAGATATATCTATTAATGATTATGGTTTATAATAAACTTAAAAGTGTAATGTAACATAAAATAAAATAAAATATTGTAATGGAATGTTACAATTAATAAACAGTAAAAATAATAAAAAAAGATAAGATTTTTAATGGAGCACATGCATAACTTCGAACTGATTGTCGAAAAAAAACTTGATATTTTATTGAAGATTATAGAGATTTAATTAGATTTTTTGGTTTCGAAAATAAAACTTTCCTTTTTGTAAATAATTATCCTTTCATTCATAAGGAATTTTTGTTTTTCGAGGGAAGTAATTTTGTCTGCAAGAAAATTTCTATAAAAGAATTGAATTCCATGGTTGATTCTCAAAAGGCAGAAATTTGTCTGTGAAGAAACTTCGTGTTCGGCAACGGATATCGTTCCTCTTCCTATAAATACATTGGGGATTTGTTTTGGAAAGGAGAAAAGGGGAAAGGGGAGCGGGAGAAGAGCCAAGGACACTTGATGAAAATCTAAGAGAAGAGCATAACCAGGTATGCGTCGATCTGCCTTTATCACTATTACTGGAGAGTTATATTCATAGATCTAGAATAAAACTTCTCGCTAGGTTTTAAAACAGTAATCTACTCTTTGTAAATTAGTAGTACTATAGTAAGTGAAAAGAAGTTACAAATGAAATGGATTTCTGTATGTTGAGAATTTAAAAAGTGTTGTTTGAATCATGTTTTCCTTGGTCTCTTCTTGGCGTAATTGATGGTCACTATCTCAGCTATGAACAACTTTTTTGGATACTATTTCTTTTTAGGCGGCCAATCAAGAGCCAAAAGATCTTTTTTTTTACCATGAACTCTTCTCCCTTTGCAGGCATAGGGTCCCGAGAATTTGTATCAATCATACCTTCATCGATGCTCTTGGATCTTGTCTTGCTTAATTCTGTAATTATCCTTCTCTCTCTTCGACCAGTGCATTTTCCTAACCTTTTGTGTTTCTTTCCTCCAACTTCATAGGAATTCATAGCTTTAAGAGATTCTTTTGGATAATTAACCTTGAATCAAGCTTAAATTGTAGCCTTAGCATCTCTTTATTAAGTCATATAGATCAAATCAAATACCTTGATGCGGGGAAGATATCAGTCAGTCAATAGTAAAGTCTAGCGAATTGTGAACATTTCTTGGTCTTAGCCTACACTAGGAATAGTCGTAGACAGTGATTTCCCTTCCTTGATCAAATCCCTTCTTAGGATCAATGTCAACTCCTGTTCTACATATCTCATTGATTAAGATGTGTCATCCCACTATTCAATAGGTAGCATCAATGTTTTAGTTGTATCGATCTATCATCTAAGTTTGTATTGTCACGGTCTTTGACTTAGGTAGAACTCTAGCAATGTGAGGAATGTGCAGCCTTCATCCTCTTAACCTGCATGATTGTATGCACCGATAATGCAAGAAGAGTTTACAATGTTAGGACGTGTTCCAGAGTGCTCCATTAAATCAAAGATTTTGAGAGCTTCCTTGCAAAAAATAATTTGGGCATATTTTGCAATCGTCGCATTTCATAATATGATATTCATTTATACCTCCGTCGGCATGTGCTTGAAAGTTTCTAAATCCTTTTCAATAGATCTATTTTGTGCATATACTGCAATCATGCTTTTCTTGATATTATTTTTGTTTGAGACATTTTTGGGAACAACTCGTATGCCATGTCTATTTGAAACCTTGAGACGTGTAACCTATTAGTTCTGATGAGCGGATAATCTTAAGCATTGAATACTTTGATCAGAAATTCGATTCTTTGATAGAAAGAAAAGCATCGATTTCAGTAAAGCGAAACTTTCCTTATTTCCAAATTTAGAAGAAACTTAAGCTAGATTAGATAGTGTTGTTTAATCTTTCAGATCCTCACTGTATGTTGAGAGCTAAATCTTTCCAGCACCTTTCCATAGGGTGTACATGTAGACTCAACTAATTATCAGATCCTCTTATAATTTTCTTATAAAATAGAGCATCGTCATTATGAATGGTTACTCATAGACAAAGAAAACACAATCTATCTGAAGTCTTATATGTTTTAGATAGTATCAGAGGATAATGATGTTGTAGTTTAAGCCCTACTGAAAAATATAGTGAAGTAATTGTGAAAGGAACAATTCAGGGTAGTACTCTTCAAGAATGAGGAAAATAATAAATTGCTTCAAAGATAGTTCTAGTGAACTGAAATATAATGTTGTCCCCAAGAATGAATTAATACAAATAAAAGATATGATAATTCCCTTTCTCAAAGATAGAATAAACTAGTAGCGCATTATAGTGCAATCACTTAGTTTTTTTTTATAATGTTGTGTTGATCTTTCAAGTGTGATTATGGTGGTTCATGGTTTTCTTTTATAAATAAATAATATCCAAGAAAACAATGGGTTTCAAAGTTGGTGATTCAAATAATGGAAATAGGAGGTTTATAATATTAGATTTATGGGTAAGTGCACAAAGATGGTTCCCAAAAAGGGGACTTAAGTGGACAGCATTTTTTTTTAAATCAACAAAATATTGATCTTGGACGTGAAATTGAGGATAGTTACACTCAACATTTTGAGATGGAACACAAACAAGGATCGAAGTGCTCTGAGTCTAATTTCTAAACTACTAGTTTATTTTTAAAATGTTTGATATTTAGGAGTTCAAAAGAGGGACGTACATAAATTGGTGTTGTTTCTGTCATAAAAACATAACATAACAACTCTTGTACGACCCTCATACGGTGAACTTTTTTTTAGTATTTTTAAAATCGCAATAGTCAGAAGTTAGCTAACAGTATTTAATTGATGCATGATTTTTCTAATAATTTTTTAATGAATATTTAATTTTTTACTAATTTTTGAAGTGGACATTTCTTGAAAAACAGAATTTTGGCCGTGCTACCTTTACAAATTTTGGAAACTAATTGAATTTTATTTATTTATTTTTAAAAAAATTTAGAATGGAGTCTAGTTTATAAAAATGTAATTTATTTGAAAATTCGATGAACGGTTAATTTATAACGAAAAAAATACCAAACACTGCTTTTTGGCAAAAAAAAAGGCATACAAATAAAATAAATTATGGATGAAAGACTTAACATTTTCAGAAAGTGAAAAAAATTACATCGTTGGATAGCTAAAAGAGAACCCAACATTACTCGTGTGTTCGATTTTTTCGATATTGAACCACGTGCAATCCTGACAGTGAGCATGAACTCGATTATGTGAAATATGGTAGATTTTTTAAAAACACGTCTCTGGGCATTGGGAATGTCTTCCAAGCCTTTGGGTTGGTATTCCAAAGAATATACCAATCCTAAAGCTTGGGAATTCCCAAAGCAAAATATAATGCAAGCGCGCTATAACACGCTCGCGTTATATTTCAGTTTTGACATTATTTTTGTTTTTGCAGGAAACATATCAACTAAGACATAACGTGAGTACATTATAGCGCGCTCGCGTTATGTCCTCCTTTATGTTAAATGCCAATATATTGAATGTATGTTGATATATTTGTATGATTGTATGTACATGTATGCTTGTATGTCATGTATGCATGCTTGTATGTATGTACGTATGTCTATATGTATCAATGCATATAAATTGTATGTATGTATTTAAGATTCTATCTACACATGTATGTATATATTTACGCATGTATTTAAAAGGAGGGATAATTTAGAGAGAGAGAGACTGGAGAGATGGAGAGGGGGTGGAAGTGATATTTTAAGAGAGAGGGAGTGGGAGAGAAAGGGTTGAAGTGAGAGGGACTTAGTTAGGTAGGGTGGGAGGGATAGAGGGAGGAAGAGAGAGAGGGAGGGGTGGCAGAGAGAATTGAGAGAGACATAGAGAGAGAGAGAGTGGAGAGGGAGAGACGAAGAGAAAAAGAGAGTTATGTAGGTAGGGTGCCAAAGGGAGAGACTTGAGAGTGTGAGGGGGGTGAGAGGGAGAGACTTGAGAGTGTGAGGGGGGTGAGAGGGAGAGACTTGAGAGATAGGTAGTGAGAGGGAGTGTGAAAGAGAGGGAGAGAGAGAGAGAGAGGGAGTGTGAGTGAGAGACCTGAGAGAGGGAGAGGGTGTGGGAGGGAGTGACTTGATAGAGGTAGAGAAAGAGGGGGGTGGAGTGAGAGGGACTTATTTAGGTAGGGTGGAAGGGATAGATAGAGAAAGGGGAGAGAGACAGAGAGAGTTACCTAGGTAGGTTGCCAGAGGGAGAGACCTGAGAGAGGGGGGATGGGAGGGAGAGACATGAGAGAGAGGGAGAGAGAGGGAGTGGGAGAGAGTGGGATAGACTGGGAGGGACATAGAGAGAGATGGATAGATGGAGCGAGAGAGGGTGGTAGGAATTGATTGAACAAGAGGTACATAGAAAGAGGGAGATGGTAGATAGAGACAATTAGAGAGGGTAGGAGGGAGGGAGGGAGAGGTGATAAGTATAGATAGAGAGAAAGTGACAGGGGTTGAGGGTATAGGGTTGAGAGATTAGGGTGGAGGACCTATAGGGTTGATGGTTTCTAGGGTATTAGGGTTTAAGGTTTGAGGGTTGAGGGAATAGGGTTGATGGTAGAGGGTATTTGGTTGAGGGTATAGGGTAGAAGGTTTAAGGGTTTAGGGTTGAAGGGTTTAGGGTTAAGGTTTTACTTGGTTGAGGGTTTAGGGTTTAGGGTATAGGTTTGAGGGTATATGGTTGAAGGATTAGGTTTAGGGTCCAATGTAATGGGTAGAGGGTATAGGGGTAGATGGTTTAGGGTTTGAGGATTAAGGGTTGAGGGTTGAGAATTGAGGGTTGAGGGTTTAATGTATAGGGTAGAGGGTAGAGGGTTTAAGGGTTTAGGGTTTAAGGGTTGAGGGTTGAGGGTTGAAGATTAAGGGTTGAGGGTTGAGGGTATAGGGTATAGGGTCAAGGGATTAGGGTTGAGGGTCCAATATGTAGGGTAGAGGTTATAAGGGTTGAGAGATTAAGGGTTGAGGGTTTAGGGATTAGGGTAGAGAGTTTTCTTGGATTTAACGATGTAAGGGTTGATGGATTAGGGTTTAGGGTAGAGGGTTTTAGAGTTTAGGGTTTAAGGGTTGAGGGTTGAGGGTCAAGGGTTTAGGGTTGAGTATTTAAGGGTTGAGGGTTTAAGGGTCAAGAGGGTTGAGGGATTAGGGTAGAGAGTTTACTAAGTGGGTTTAAGGGTTGGGGGATTAGGGTTGAGTTTAGAGGGTAGAGGGTAGAGGATTGATGGTAGAGGGTTTACGGGTTAGGGTTTAAGGGTATAGGGTTTAGGGTTGATGGATTAAGAGGTTATAGAGTAGAGGGTATAGGGGTTGAGAGATTAGGTTTTAAGGGTTGAGGGTTTAGGGTTAAGGGTTTACTTGGTTGAGGGTAGAGGGTTTAAGGTTGAGGGTATATGGTTGAAGGATTAGGTTCAAGGTCCAATGTAAGGGGTAGAGGGTATAGGGGTAGAGGGTTTAGGGTTTAAGGATTGAGGGTTGAGGGTTGAGGGTTTAATGTATAGGGTATAGGGTATAGGGTATAGGGTTGAGGGTTTAAGGGTCAAGAGGGTTGAGGGATTAGGGTAGAGAGTTTACTAAGTGGGTTTAAGGGTTGGGGGATTATGGTTGAGAGTAGAGGTTAGAGAATTGATAGTAGAGGGTAGAGGGTTTAAAGTTTTAGGGTTGAGGGTTGAGGGATTAAGAGGTTATAGAGTAGAGGGTATAGGGGTTGATGTATTATGGTTTAAGGTTGAGGGTTGAGGGTTGAGGGTTGAGGGGTTGAGGGATTAGGGTTGAAGGGTTGAGGGTTGAGGGTTGATGGATAAGGAATTAAGAGGGTATAGGGGTTGAGGGATTAGGGTTTAAAGGTTGAAATTTTAGGGTTGAGGGATTAGGGTAGAGAGTTTACTAAGTGGGTTTAAGGGTTGGGGGATTAGGGTTTATAGGTTAGGGTTTAAGGGTTTAGGGTTTAGGGATTAAGAGGTTATAGAGTAGAGGGTATAGGGGTTGAGAGATTAGGGTTTAAGGGTTGAGGGTTGAGGGATTAAGAGGGTATAGGGGTTGAGGGATTAAGGTTTAAGGGTTGAGGGTTGAGAGTTGAGGGATTAAGAGGGTATAGGGGTTGAGGGATTCGGGTTTAAGGGTTGAGGGTTAAGGGTTAAGGGTTTACTTGGTTGAGGGTAAAGGGTTTAGGGTATAAGTTTGAGGGTATATGGCTGAAGGATTAGGTTTAGGGTCCAATGTAAGGGGTAGAGGGTATAGGGTTTAAGGATTGAGGGTTGAGGGATTATGGGTTGAGGGTTGAGAATTGAGGGTTGAGGGTTTAATGTATAGGGTATAGGGTTGAGGGTTGAGGGTTGAGGGATTAGGGTAGATATTTTACTAAATGGGTTTAAGGGTTGGGGGATTAGGGTTGAGATTAGAGGTTAGAGGATTGACGATAGAGGGTAGAGGGTAGAGGGTTAGGGTTGAGGGTTGAGGGATTAAGAGGTTATAGAGTAGAGGGTATAGGGGTTGAGGGATTAGGGTTTAAAGGTTGAAGTTTGAGGTTTGAGTGATTAAGAGGGTATAGAGGTTGAGGGATTAGGGTTTAAAGGTTGAAGGTTGAAGGTTGAGGGTTGAGGGTTGAGGGATTAAGAGGGTATATGGGTTGAGGGATTAGGGTTTAGGATAGAGAGTATTGGGTTGAGGGTAGAGGGTAGAGGGTAGAGGGTTTTAGAGTTTAGGGTTTAAGGGTTGAGGTTAACCCTCTACCCTCTATCTCTCTCTCAATATGTCTCTCCCATTATATCTCCATCTCTCCCACTCTCCCACTCTCTCTTTCTCCCACTCTCCCCCTCTCTCCCTCCCTCTCTATCTCCATCTCTCCCACTCCCTCTCCCTCCCTCTCTCCCTCTTTCTCTCCCACTCCCTCTCCCTCCCACTCTCCCACTCTCCCTCCCTGCCTCCCTGCCTCCCTCCCTCTTTCTCTCCCACTATCTCTTTCTCTCCCACTCTCCCTCTCCCTCTTTCTCTCCCACTCTCTATTTCTCTCAAACTCTTCCTCTCTCCCTCTCCCTCCCTCCCTCACTCTCCCTCCCTCGCTCTCTCTCCCTCTTTCTCTCTCACTCTCTCTTTCTCTCTCTCCTCTATCTTTCTCCTCACTCTCCTCCCTCTTTCTCCTCTCCCCTCTCTCACTCCTATCTATCTTCATCTCTCCCACTATCTCTTTCTAACCTCGCCTTCCTCCCTCTCCTCTCTCTCTCTCTCTTGTCTCCTCCTCCCTCTCCTCCCTCCTCTCCTCTTTCTCTCCCTTCTTCCTCCCACTCTCCCCTTCTCCCACTCTCCCAATCTCTCCTTCTCTCCCACTCCCTCTCCCTCCCTCTCTCCCTCTTTCTCTTCCACTCCCTCTCCCTCCCTCCCTCCCTCTTTCTCTCTCAGTCTTCCTCTCTCCCTCTCCCTCCCTCCATCCCCCACTCTCCCACCCTCCCTCCCTCTCTCCCTCCCTCCCTCCCGCCTCTCCTTCCTCCCTCTCCTCTTTCTCTCCCACTCTCTCTTTCTCTCCCACTCTTCCTCTCTCCCTCTCCCTCCCTCCCTCACTCTCCTTTGCTCCCTTTGTGCCTCTCTCTCCCTCTTTCTCTCCCACTCAACTCCCCCAACGTATCTAACTATTTTTGTAACTTCCTAACTAACTTATCTCTTCACAACTTTTCCAAAAAATGCATTTTTTTGCAAATGTCCATGCTTCCATTTTGAGCCTATCTTGCAATCATGGCATGCCACGTTACCACTTTTCTTTAAGGCATTCTGGATTGAAAAAAATCATGTCACATTTGTCTATGTTAGGTTAACTTTTGTACAGGATGATTGTAAGTATTATTTAAATGAAGCCTTGAATGACATATATTTTTCAATTCACTTGAATGGATACATTTTTTAGGAACTAATATTCGTCTCATTACCATGGTATAGATAAAATTATCTGCCATGCCAAAGAAAAAGACAAAGAGGAAACTAACAGACGAAGAGAATGAAACATTCAAAGAAAAGGAGAGAGTTCAGGTGGTGGCATATCGTGAAAAGAAGAAATTGGAAACAATTGACGAAAACAAGCCAATTGAAGAGGAACCTCAACCATCAAAAAAAGAATGGGAATTGGAAGCACAAAAGTAACGAATGCGAAAGCATCGTCGTAAGACAGATTCAGATACCATAGTTGGAGACACACCCTCTACAACAAGTGAATATGAAGGGACACCATTAAGCACAAGCGAATATGGAGGGACACCATCTAGCATAAGTGAATATGGACGAACACCATCTAGTGCAAGTGAATATGGAGGGACACCATCTACCTCAAGTGAATATTGTTGGACACCATCCAACACATCTCAAGTTGAGATTACATCATCACTCGGATTTGACGAAGAAGGTATGCCATTATCCCCATGTGAACCTCAAGGTATGTCTTCATCTCCACCCTCGATCGAAGGTACACAATCTATCCCACCTCAATTAAATATTGATGAAATTCCTAATGTTAAGATGTATGTACCTAGGAGAACACCACCTAGAACTTTGCGTAGAAAGCCAAAGTATTTGATTAATATTTATGATGATATTTTGCAGCACATGGAAGGTAATATTTCACCACGCACTTGTAGAAGATATGTCGATAAGATTTGGGAATGATTCTTTGAAAGACTAAATGAGACTGCAAGATGTCAACTATTTGTTGAAATGATGTGGGGTGTAAAGTATAGGAACATCATGAAGACTCTTGGGTTGAGAACATCGAATGCATCGAGTGAAAACACTATTGTGAAGAATCTAATGGATGCTTATGAGAGTGTGGGTAAGACCTCATGCTCAAAGGATAGTAATGTCACCCGATGTGTCATTACATCAACTTTGGTAAGCTGTCAAAAAAAGAGAGCTTGTCTCATTAAAAAGACGAGTGAACACATGAGAATTAGTAGAAAAAATTTATCAAGAGTCATTCAAAGGCGGAAAAGAATTGAGGGCAATGATTCAAATGAATTATGGGAATTCTTGGGGAGACTGTCACGAAAAGATAAAGAAGTTTTCGAAGCCTTGAGAACACTAATTGAATAGTATTGGAAGAATAACACAAGTCCATCTCTAAATCAAAGGGATGTGGTAAGAAGGAGAATTGGTAGTCGGAATTGTGAGCCACATCCAAAGCATTTTTTGGATATGACTCAAACCCAAATTTTTTGAAAATTTGAAAATGATTATCCTCAAATTAGTATTTCTCAAATATTTTTGAAATGCTTAAACCTTTTTATGTCAAGATAAATCACACACGCACTACTTGTTGTTGTAGACTACATATTGAATTTTCTAACCATTATGATGTTTATCGTTCTGTATGTGTAGATTTGCATACTAACGATGTTTTGTAGGATTGTGGCATAGAAGCCCCACCAAAATATTCAAGAGAGTTATTATCAAAAAAATTATATGAAATAGAGGATGGCCAGATATTCTACAAGACAGCATGCTTGGATGGTTCATGCGAGCATTGCAGTGGCTTCTAGCATATGCCAATATGTCAACATATGGAAAGCACAGATGAGGTGGGACAAAAACTAGTAGAGTTCGGGAAGTATAAAATAGTGGCATATGCTACAAAAGATGGGTCTCAAGCAAAAAGGTGTGATTTGGTTATTGAGAAGACTCCAGTGTACCAGTTTATGTCCATGTTTCATGACAATATATTGTCTAAGTATGCAATTCATACCCATAGAGTCTGATGGTTCGACATGCAATTCAAGCTATGCAAGGACACCTTTCCAGTTGGAAGCATAGTATCAGTGGTTGACTTTGTGGAGAACTACACTCTACAACCACAACATGAGGTGCAGTCACAGTATTACAAATCCACACAGGTTTTGATATTGTGCACATAGCATTCATTCATGGATCTGATAGTATAGATGACCAAAGGATGGTATTGAGGGAGTACCACTTTTACATTAGTGATGATCGCACACATTCTCCAGAGTTCGTGCAAGGTTGCTTCCAAATTTTCTGTAGTGGTTTGGCTCAAAGGGGCATAAAATACGACCAACATATAATATGGTATGATAATTGTGCAGCATAGTTCAAGAACTCGTGCATGTTCTACTGGTTGTGCAGGATGCATGTAATTATAGGTGTTCAACATATTTGGAACTTTTGTGAGGCCGAACATGGAAAGGGGGAGCATGATGGCGCAAGAGCATGCATGAAAAGAGCATTAGCACAAGAAGAGTTAAAGTATAAAGACAGTACAAAGTTGACAGATGCAAAATCAATTGTCGAGTGGTGTAATGCTTCGATGGGTCCAGGTAATGAAGGCACGTCTTCAGGATGGATGATACTAACATTGCACCATATGAGGATTGTTGTAAACTAATAGGATCGAGTCAAGTACACTCTTTCCTTAGCTCAAATGTAGGTTCATGGAGTATCGATACACGAAAGATGGCATGCTTTTGTTCTTCATGTGCAATGCAAGCCTGGAATGATTGTGAGTCAGCGGAGTGGGTTGACATATGGTTGAAAAGTTATCTTAGCCCACTTCACACGTATCACCCTCTGACGGCATTGGAACTGACACAGATGGAATCATCGGTCGACTTTGACCATGTATCAGATCTAGTTCAACCAGGTGATATATCTACTTGCTTAGTTATTGAAATTCTATATCGTTATCTTACTTTGTATTGTATTCATAATGTTGACAAATTTCAAGATATTTTCTACACATATCAATTTAGGGAATGTTTATGCAGTTATTGCAGATGAAGACAATGAAGAGGGAATAGAATTTTACTTGTGTCATTTTGTTGAGGCCAAAAATAAATTGGAGGCCTCAGTTATAGATTGAGAAAACATCGAATACCCTACAGGCTCAGTTGTGGTTACTGGAACATGGCTTAGAAGGTACCCACATTCAAGTGTTAAACATTGGCTATTTCAGGACTTTGACATGCATCGTAAGATTCTTCATTACTCGAACCTTATCGTGGCATCCAATGTTTGTTTGACCAAATATGGGGGTAGACCTTTGAAGAAGACCTTGTGGAAGGTCTATGAGTCTGACCATGAGGAAATACTTGACACAATAAAGAGTAGAGTAGACCCAAATGGTTCATTGAATTAATTTGTAAGTATATGCACATTGGTTCTTATTAATTTATATTTGTATCCACATTAATTTATTTCATGCCAATGCTATCGTCTTCTTTTACTTAGTGTATTTGTAAGTAACATGATAAAAAGTGATTGTTGTCCCCTTGCAAAAAATGCAGATATATGAGTCATCCAAGAGAATGTTAGCCAGAAAATAAATGCAACATCCTTATTTTGATGATCTTGACAAATCTCAATCATGGTTTTAAGCCATTAGAAAAGTGTGTGCAAAGCTTGGTGAGAGACTTTCAAGTTATTCATTTGAAGTTAACCTTATCATGAGCAACTATGATGTAGACATTATAAGAGCATCTAAAATTTCAACTTACTCTATTCATGAGAGGTGTTGTGTGCAATTGGTATGTTGGAATTCCCAGTGAAGATGTATGACCAGGAGTGACTAAGTTGTGAGACCTACATGTCTATCTGTAAGTGCCTTCCCTCTATTTTTATTTCATTTCCATTTTGGATTCTCTTTATTTTTCTCTTTTACTTTGTGTATTTGTAAGTAAACTACTAAAAATTGATTGATCTCTCATTGCAGAAAATGTTGATTTATGAGCCATCAAAGAGAATCTCAGCCAAAAAAGCAACGCAACATCCTTATTTTGATGATCTTGACAAATCTCAACTTTGATTTCAAGCCATTATAAAAGAGTGTGTGAAGCTTAGTGAGGGAATCTGAAGTTACTCAATTGAAGTTATCCTCATAATGAGAACCTATGATGTAGACATTTAAAGAGAATCTTGAATGTATGAGTGACATTGTAAAAGATTTGTGAGATTAAAGTACCTAAGGCATTGTAATGAGATTTACTTACATAATGATATTTACTTAAATATTGTAATTTTGGAGTTCATGTTTGGTGTAGTAGCACCTTGTTCTGTAAATGTCTTCAATAGGAAAATTTGCAAAATTTGAATTTTGAAATGTAAAAAATGTGAAAAAGTTCATGTAAAGGTCATATTTAATGTATTCAAAGTCTCAAAGAGGTCATTAGGTGATTAGAGAAGTGATATAAAGCATGTAAGGTTGAATTAGGATGTTTTAGGTGTGTGTGTGTTTATTCGTGCAGGGGAATTCAAAAAACAAAGGAACATACCTTTAAACATTCAATAACCCCCTTAACTTTTTGAGGCAGCAATTATCATGTATCCAAACCCTCAGATCTGCAATTTGTCTTGGGACAAACTCACTCCACCATGCCAAACCAAAACTCTTATTTTATGCTAATATAAGGAGGGTTTATTGAAAGGAATGGTTCCACACCTTACTAGAACATGCCACCACCTCATACCTTCTTAAAATCACCTACACAAACTCAAAAGACAATCACCCAACCTCTACATGCAACATTTTATCAAACCCTAGGGTGAAACCTCATTTTTCATGCCCTTTTCCATCAAAATCTACAGGGGTAGAAACAAAAACCCCATAAAAATTATTCCATTTCACTTAGAAATTTCTCATCTGATCCAAAATAATCATGTTGGTCCCCTCTAGAAAAACCTCTCTCGGTATTGGCTATCTCGGAGTGGTTTTCCCGTGGCGGTAGATTTTCACTTGATGGAAAAAGTGTCAAATTCAAGTTGTGCAAAGTTGCAAAGTGGTGCAACTTTTTCTCTGCAACTCATGTGACCAAACTAATTGCTCCAACGCATCTAAATAGGTATGTTTATGCTAGGCATGGTCCTCTTTCGCACCGAAACATGCAGAATCGCTCTGAGCTATGTTCCACCAAATCGGTCCCTTAAGGGTCCAAAGTGCAAAATGGTTGCAAACTTCAACATGATATTACTTGGATACCGTGATGCTTATAAAATTCTCATCTAATCCTACAAGATTGTGTTGGGACCCTCTACAAAAACCTCTCTTGGTTTCAGCTATCTTGGAGTGGTTTTCTCGTGGCAACGAATTTTCACTTGATGGAAAAAGCGTCAAATGCAAGCAGTGCAAAGTTGCAAAGTGGTGCAAATTTTGCTCTGCAACTCGTGTGACCAAGTGGACTATTCCAATGTGTTTGAATAGGTATTTTTATGCTATTCATGGTCCTCTTTTGCATCGAAACACGTGGAATCGCTCCGAGCTATGTTCCACCAAATCAATCCCTTAAGGGTCCAAAGTGCAAAATGGCTGCAAACTTCAGCATGCTATTACTCAGATACCGTGACACTTAGAAACTTCTCATCTGATCCTATAGGATTGCGTTGGGCCCTTCTACAAAAACCTCTCTCGGTTTTGGCTATCTCGGAGTGGTTTTCTCGTGGCGGCGGATTTTCACTTGATGGAAAAAGTGTCAAATTCAAATTGTGCAAAGTTGCAAAGTGGTGCAACTTTTGCTCTACAACTCGTGTGACCAAACTAACTACTCCAACATGTCTAAATAGGTATTTTTATGCTAGGCATGGTCCTCTTTCACATCGAAACACGCGGAATTGCTCTGAGCTATGTTCCACCGGATCAATCCTTTAAGGGTCCAAAGTGCAAAATGGCTGAAAACTTCAGCATGCTATTACTCGGATACCGTGACACTTAGAAACTTTCTGTCTAATTCTATAGGATCATGTTGGGCCCCTCTACAAAAACCTCTCTCAGTTTTGGCTATCTCATAGTGGTTTTCTCGTGGCGGAAAATTTTCACTTGATGGAAAAAGTGTCAAATTCAAGTTGTGCAAAGTTGCAAAGTGGTGCAACTTTCGCTCTGCAACTCGTGTGACCAAACTAACTACTCCAATGCATCCGAATAGCTATTTTTTATGCTAGGAATAGTCTTGTTTCACACCGAAACAGGCGGAATTGCTCTGAGCTACGTTCCACTAGATCGATCCCTTAAGGGTCCAAAGTGCAAAATGGTTGCAAACTTCATCATGCTATTACTCGGATGCCATGATGCATAGAAACTTCTTGTCTAATCCTACATGATCGCGTTGGACCCCTCTACAAAAACCTCTCTCGGTTTCGGCTACCTTGGATTAGTTTTCCCGTCGCGGTGGATTTTCACTTGATAGAAAAAGCCTCAAATGCAAGCATTGCAAAGTTGCAAAGTGGTGTAAATTTCGCTCTGCAACTCGTGTGACCAGGAGAACTATTCCAATGCGTCCAAATAGGTATTTTTACGCTAGGCATGGTCCTCTTTCGCATCAAAACACGCGGAATCGCTCTGAGCTATGTTCCACTGGATCGATCCCTTAAGGGTCCAAAGTGCAAAATGGTTGCAAACTTTAGCATGCTATTACTCGGATACCGTGACACTTAGAAACTTCTCATCTAATCCTACTAGATTGCGTTGGGCCCATCTTCAAAAATCTCTCTCGGTTTTGGCTATTTCGGAGTGGTTTTCCCGTGGCGGCGGATTTTCACTTGATGGAAAAAGTGTCAAATTCAAGTTGTGAAAAGTTGCAAAGTGGTGCAACTTTCGCTTTGCAACTCATGTGACCAAGTGGATTGTTCCAACGCATCTGAATAGGTATGTTTACACTAGATATGGTCCTCTTTTGCACCGAAACATGCGGAATCGCTCTGAGCTACGTTCCACCGAATAGATCCCTTAAGGTTCCAAAGTGCAAAATGGTTGCAAACTTCAGCATACTATTACTCGAATACTGTGATGCTTAGAAACCTCTCGTCTAATCCTACAGGATCGCATTGGGCCCCTCTACAAAAATGTCTCCTATTTTTGGCTATCTCAGAGTGGTTTTCTCGTGGTGATGGATTTTCACTTGATGGAAAAAGTGTCAAATTCAAGTTGTGCAAAGTTGCAAAGTGGTGCAACTTTTGTTTTGCAATTCGTGTGACCAAAATAACTACTTCAACGCATCCCAATAGGTAGGTTTACGCTAGGCATGGTCCTCTTTCACACCCAACACATGTGGAATTGATCTGACTTGCGTTCAACCAGCTTGATCCCTTATGATGCCATGCAAAACACTGGAAAAGATAAACATACAAACGACGGTTGAGAAGTTCGAGTATTCCACACAAAAAACATATGATTATTGGTGCAGAGCACCTTGTTCCTCCATTTGATGACCTTCTAGTTCAGTGGTTTTAGTGATTATTTGATGGTCAATAGGTTGGTCAATAGGTTGTTGTGGGTATTTTGAGCATGCTTTGTCTTGAATAAGGTCAATTAAGACCATTAGGTATGTTTTAGGGTGAATTTCGGTTCTAGTGATAAAAAATGTGAAAATTTCAATCTTGCACTAGAAGTTGTCTTTGTAGCCTTTGAAGGAAAATTTGTGAATTTGTATATGATTGTGAACGAATGGAGTTTTTTCAATGTAATAAGGCTATTTGTACGCCATTTTTGTGGGTTTAGAGGTCATTAGATGTACTAATTAGGTTGGAGGAGTCTCAAGTTGCAAATTTGTAAGTTGCTTAAAGCAACAAATTTGAAATGCAATGGTTACTTGTTTTGAAAGTTGGTTTTTAGTTAGTTGAGGGCATGGATTAGTTAGAGAAGGGTGTAAAACACTATGTAAAGCCTTGAGAGGCTCGAATGGAGGTTGTTGATGAACTTTTGGAGAAGATCTAATAAGAATTATTCACACTGTTCTCTATTTTTTAGATTTTTGATACAAACTTGTTGATCCCGTACTTGGTATGACCTCTAGCTTTTAGATAAAGAACATATTGGAATATTTTTATGAATCATTCCATGGAATGCCAATTGTAAACGTGTTTTTTCTCTTTTAGATACATGTGAATAATTTAAACAATGAAGGACAACAATGATCAATGCTAGGGCTAACCAATTAATAATTATACACGTGAATAATTTAAGCATGTACATGTCAATAAAGGAAGCACAAGTACTCAAAAACACGTAAGCCTCAAAAATTATACACATGAATACATAGTATACACAAATTAATACAAAGTATATGCACGAATACAAGGTATACGCATGAAAACATGTAAGCCACAAAGTATACATTTGAACGCACGTAAGTCACAAATTATACACGTAAGTTGTAAAGTATACACTTAAATACACGTAACTCATATCTATTGAACCATCAATTTAGAATACAAATATGGACAGGCATCGATAAAAGATATTTGTATTAACCAAATAGCCATGTAGGCATACATCAATATATGTCGGTATAAGTATGAAATATATGTATAAAATAGCCATATAGGCTTACGAGAATCCCATATAGGCATACAATGTCAAATATGTCCAATAAAAATATGTACAAAACTGCCATGTAGGCATACAACAAAGGGCTCTGGAATCAAAAGTCATTTCTCTCCATGCTCAGGTGATAACTGTTACAAGAAGAAGTAAAGACATTAATATATAGAAATTACATTATAAAAAATGATATATTTGACAAAATAATCACTTACCGCCATCTCATGATCTCTCTCCATGGGGGAAATATTCTCACGCCCATGCTCACGCATGCTCAAACCCTGTATAAACCATACAAATAGAAATTAAACTACGTGAATCAATAATGGTTTGATTTTTCACTAACTAACATCTATAACAACAAATGTAAATTGAAATTTACTAATTTGCCTCATACCTCTCCTGTTAGAGCCATCGAGGATTGTATAGCAGATGACACACCAATATCCATTGCCCTCGTCACATTCGTAGGTGTTTCGGCTTGCACCATCTGAAAATAAAACAACAAATTATTAAACGTAATCAACGATGTGCATATAAACTACACAAATCTATTAAGTACTTGATTCATTAGTTAAACTTTTTATTCTATTACCTCCGTGTAGGTTTGAGTAAATCCACCACCACTGGGAAGTGTTCCATCAAAACCTCCAATATTAGTTTGTTCAACATCCAAAATCGCATATTAAATTACCATTCGTAAAACAATGCTATTAACATGCAATAAATTTATAATTATTTACTAGTTACATACCCCAGTGATAGGTGTACTGCAGAAATAAGTTGGTGGGGGGGCAGTGTATCTAGTCTCAACACTGTGACCCTGCAATTTTATTAAAATCATAAAACATTTTTAGTTAATCTTGCATTTCAAAATTGAAATTTAATAAATTGAATTCAATGAACATGCACTAACTTTTACCTGACTATCAATGCCATATGCCTCATGTAAAATGTCAGCTACCCTCTCCATCTCCATAGCTATAGATGGATCCTGCGTACTAGTCTCCTGAGTGTCGATGGGGTCATATGAACAAGTAGCTCCGCAAGATTAACACACATGTGTTCGATGGCCACCACTCAAAGAATCCCCTGGATGGCATTATAGAATAGGGCTAGTATGATGGATGACACTCTGGGTCAAAGTGTTGATCACCCGCAATGTCTCTACATCAACACTTTCCTTCGTGATGGAAGGCATAACAACATACTCATGAGGTGGCCTAGCTAGATCTCGTCTACCTTGTCGCATAGGATCCGGTTATGCACCGTGTCTATCCTGAGTTGACCCTCCACCTCTCCCCTGGAAATCCCTCATATCAAAATAATTTGGGATTTTGTTCAATATGAAATCACTATATAGTTTCCTAAGGAAATATTGTGGGACCTCACAATTGTTGCACAGTGGGTAATCGAAGACCATGTACCACCTATCATAAAACTAGTCCCTAATTTGTTGGTGGTGGCACCAATGGATAGGAAACCTCTTTGCATCGAGGGTAAGATTTTGATTTCTGCATGGATCGATGAATAATGAGCATAAATCACCTTTTGTAATTTTTAAATCCTTTACATCTTTGTATGATAGTTTATTTTCATAATAATCCCTAGCCGTCTGCCTCCTATCTTGCCATCCAGTTATTTGTTTGCTAGTTGAATCTACATTTTTTACCATATCTTTCAATGAATTTGCTAGGGTCATTCTTTCTGCAGTTGAACCATTTGGATCACTTAACCTACTGAACAAATCCTCAATTTATTTTTTGTTGTTCTCAATTTCACTCATTAAATTTTGTTGAGTGTTAAGAGGGGGTTGAGCGATTGGTGGAGGAGGTTGTTGTTGTGGTTGATTTTGACCTTGAGGATTTGGTTGGTCTTTTTGTTGAGGATCTTGAGGGTTTGCAGGTTGATTTGCATCTCCTAAAAATTAAAACAAATATATATCAAATTCAACCTAAAACTAACTAATTCAAAACAAAAACCACAAAATCCTTACCTCTCACATCTCCTCATCATCGTGGCACCATCGTTGAAAAGAAATGGAAATTGTTGGGGAAATAATTTTTTCAATTTCTCCTCCTAGAACGCGAGCACGTAAGTATGGGGGTTTTGGCCGCGGCTACAAGAAAAAAACAGTCAAAATAACAAGACAGGTTTTCACTTCCTTTTTTGTTTTTAACAAGCAATAACGCGAGCGCGTTATTTGTTTGTTGTTGCTGAGCCTTAGGCTCGGCACACCGAACCAATAACGTGAGCGCGTTATAACGCATGTGCGTTATTGCTTTTCAAAAGTTTTTTAAAAGGTGTCCACAGAATTGCTACCCATTTCCATGCACCCGCCCTTATTAAAGTTCAAATTGAGCCTTATTTATAAATTAATGATTTGGGATTAGTTCATAAGTAGTGGATTTTATATTTATTTATGAATTAAATATTGGCTAAATTATTATGGATAGATTGAACTAAGTTTTGGGTTATGGATTCTAGCATAAAAGAGTAGTAGAGTACTATTTTTATCAAATTATTTCTTCAACTCCTCTAGTTACTTATGATTTTTTTGGAGTAATTTCATTTATTTAATTTTGATAGAAGTAATATCTATTACTCTTTAGAGAAATTTTGATTGTCATTGCAAATATCTCAAGAATTTATTTATGGTCATGCGTCAAGGAATTCTAATCTTGTATAATCTGAACATGTCTTTGGATAAAGTAAAAGAGATAAAATGTCTTTTAATAAAAAGAATTAATTAAGTAAAGAAAATATATTTGAATTGAAATTAATAATTATAATTAATAAAAATATTATTTTATTTAAGGAAAATATGCATGTATTTAACTGTGATATACAAATATATAAATATATAGGTAGCATGGTTATTAGATCAATTGATGAACCAATACTGATAAGAGAATGGTGATCTTGTGTTAGAAATACTAAATGATTATTTTTGTAGGAAGGATAAATAAATGGAATATATATATATATGGTATTAATGTTTAAGTGATTGTTTTCAATATTTAAAACTTAGTAAAGTAAATAGAATTATATTTAAATTGGGAAATTAATAAGGCGAAAATTGATTTACTTTTGATCAGTAAATGGAAGGATTTATTTAAGATATTGAATTAGATTATCTCTTTTTAAATGTTGACTTCTTTAATAATCATTTAATGGATGATTTGTTAATAAATGTTGATTTCATGGTTGCATTGGTTATTTGTGTTCTTGTTTTAAATAATGTGTTTGATTAGTGAAATTAAGGTGATTTTGGGATTATTGTTCCAAAGTGGGAGTTCTTTGTACAAGTGGATAAGGTAGGCTTCTACAGGCTTAAGAGGGAATATGTTTGCATGTATGGTTCATGATTGTTTCATCTTGGAAGTGGTTGGTAATGTTTGAATTATGTGCAAGAGGGTCAATGCCTTGCTCTGAGTATAGCTTTATGTGATTGTGTTATGTGTGTGAGAGGGTCATTGCCTTGCACTATGTTTAGTTTCATGTGATTAGGTTAAGTGTGCATGATGGTAAATGTCTTGTTTTTTTGTAGGGTTTACTAGTTGCAAGTAGGGGGAGTGGATTTCAATGGGGATCGGCATCTAGTGAGAGACTGTTAGGACAACCCATTGAAGAGTTTCTTAATCCAATGACAACTTAAAATGAATTAAAGGGAATGGGTAGATTTCACATTAAATAAGATAATGGATGTCTCATCCATACTTGTAGTGCTTGTTTAGGCTAAGGATGGGTTGAAAAGGCTTGGTTGGAAAGATTAACTTACTTGTCCTGATGAAAGGACTGTCAGTTCCGCATGTCTCACCCTATGGGGTTGGGACCTAGTGAGAAGTTGCTAGGACAACCATAGATGGGGGTCGAGGTCTAGTGAGAGACCACCAGGGCAACCCATGTCGGGACCATGTGATGACACTCTTCCCTATTGCAGTCTAGCATTCCCTAGTTATGCGTTCCCCTTTTGTTGTGTGAATGCCTCTGGAAGTGATGTGTGTATGTGATGTTAATGTTGTTAGCAGTATTGTGTTGGAGCCATGTATAGTCCTTATTTATGTTAGCCTATTTTCTCCTTGACTGATTATTTATAGTGGGACCTTGTGCTATCTCCTAGCATGGGGGGTGGACCTTAGGGTTCCACAAGGTTGGGAGGTTGGTGCTTTTTCCTCCATTGGGTTTCCTTGTTGCTTGTTTGTGTGTGTGGAGGTTGTACCTTGCTTAGTAGATTCCAGTTCATGATCCAGTTCAAGAAGATAGTTGGTTATTTATATGTATCGGACTTGTATATCTATTGTATTGTTTATTGTAATTTGATGTACTCTTCCCAATTGTATTCAAGGAAGCACTATTATAAATCATGTAATGATATAATAGATTTTGGATGTACTATCATGTAATGATATAATAGATTTTGGATGTACTATCATGTAATGAAATTATATATACATTTGTTAGAAACAATTTTAATGTCATTTATCTCATGACATGTTATAAAAATACATCTTGTAGAATCATTTAATGTGTTAGATTAAAATGCACTTGATTAATACATATGTTAGTACCATAGTCATGGAACCTTAGAGGAATTGGATTAGATTGTATGATATTCTATGTGATGCATTTTATTGTTATCTCGTTGAAAAAAAATTGATCCATATTTTAGTCATGTTTTGTGTTGTCCTTCGGAGTTCTTTGGCGGGGCATTATAGTAAACAACAAAGATGAGCATACTAGTATTATAAACAAAATTTCAATTACTCGCATAAAATAACAATATTCTACAAGAAAACTTGGTTCTTTCTATATAAATGGATCACCTTCAAAAAATTGGCAGAAACAAAGCTGGTACATGATTTATCATATTGTGCTGACGTCAGAATTATAAATGACTCACAAAAAATTGTTCACCTCTTACAACCTAACATTCTTATCATTCAAACCAAATTGGAAAAGAGAATTTAGATGAGGGTATGGGATTTATTGATGTTTTGTTCCTTGGTGAACCTTTCCAATCAACTAGTCATTCACGTTTGTTATTTGAGAAGTTGTAGGATTGCTACATTATTGGCTCCAGCTAGAACGTGTTTTAGGAATTGGTGGAAAATAGTGAGGGCAGTGAATAAATACTAAGTCCTTAAATATTTCATGTTGTTCTAGCAAGGGATTTAAAGGATTACTCAAGCACCTTTCCCTCACTAACTCTTTTCCAACCCTTTCCAACTCTCTCTCTCTTTTATCTTGTTCCCATTCAATATTTTGTTGCTCCTTTTTTTGTTCCTTATCTTTCTTTTGTTGATCCCTTTGTAGCTTAACTACTTGTCATTGACGGTATTATTCAATTCTTAATTTCTCCTTCATGTCTCTTGCCGCAATAATTTCAATCTTCCAATGTTCCATTTATTCTCTTTTCTTATCTTTTAATTGTTGGATTTCCTTCTTCTTGTCCTCTTGCTCCATTAATAGCTTCATCTATGGCGAGGAATTGATATTGTCTACTTAATCGAATACCATATTCAACTTGATGCTTCGACGTATCCTTCATTAGATGAACAGGTAGTTTCAAGTATCAAGATATTTTGGAATTGATTTTGCCTCCCAATGGATCATTGGAATCTTGTTCATTTTCAACTTGTACCTCGCTAACACTTTGATCCACATCCTAACCTCCTCCCAATTCAACGACTGCACATTCTCCATAATCAGCATAATAATGCACTAAGGTGTATGGGCCCATGTTTTTTGGTGGAGATGGAAATGGGATACTTTGGTCTTCATCCACATTCAACTCAATACCAAGATTTATATCCCCTCCAACAACTATGATGGTCGGTTTGATGTAGTGGGTAGAGAAAGTGACTCTTTCGCACCAATATGTTAGTTTGGAAAAACAAGTGTTTCTATTGGACCACATATTTCTTCTATCAATGGATCAACCCTTTCATCCATAGGGTTTACATATGTCCCTTCCACCTGTAATTGAGGCACAACAATACTAGATAGACTTAGATATTTTTTTTAGTTGAAGCATCCTTAGGTGCAGTGAATTCAAATGTATCACTTGATTTCATATCCTTCATTGATGCATCTGCACTTAGGGGGAAAATACCAATCCTCTTAAAACCAAATTTAATGTTCTCAATAGTCAATTCTTTTTGAAATACAAGGTTTCTTAGTGTTGCTAACTCTACCCTTTTTATCTCTAAATTTGGAGACTTAGTTGTCCATGCTACTCTTTCACTCTTAAAATTTGATTTGAAGGCTAATAAGATGATAACATATAATGGTTGAAACTTGAGAGATGTGTGGGTTGGTATGGTTAGTAGACCAATACCAAGTGACCTTTCCTCTTGAATAGTTGAGAAGGAAACATGGCTTCCATGACCATCAAATATCAATATGTGTCTATTAGTGGGTGAGATAGCCTCGAGTACAGAACCAACAAAATGTTACAACCAATTAAAAATATATCTTTTGTCATCCATGCATGAGGTTGAGAAACCATGCATGCACTTGGTTTGCAATTGGAATTGTAATTATTTAGTTTTTTCTTCTCTTAAACAAGTAAAAACTAGGAATTTTTTTGTCCACTAGCATTTACACAACATAAAAAATTTATCCACTCTTGACTCTTCAGTATAATGTATGAAACACTTTTGCTATCCTTTTTGGTAAGCACTCACATTGCACTATTTCTATCGGCTTGAATTTCGATCTCATCACAACTCCAAATATTGAATGGACCATATGGATTAGGTACATGTGCCATTTCTGATATTTTATAAAACATTTCAACAATTATAGGGCTCAAATCGAATGTCATATCTCTATCAAGTCCTTATATTATCCTCAAAGTAAGATCAGGGTGTCATTTTTTGAAACATGTCCATCAAGGTTTACTAAATAGCCCATCCTTGAATGGATTTGGTCTTGTTTGGCATATTTGTGCTACTTCAACCTTTAAATTCACATTTTCAAGTCCATGTCCAATTGTATTCATCTCCTTGCACCATTCAACAACCTTCTCCTCTTCTTCCTCTTTCAAAATAGTTTGGGGTCCTTTATTTTTGGTGGAAGTTACACCAATCAACCAATTGGTCACTGTGGTTGTCGGAAGGCCCCACTTCTTTGTTGCCTCACTTTCTTGCTACACATCATTGCATGATTTTTTCAATGTCATTGCAAACAAAAGCCCATTAATCCATGTATATTGACCACTTCGCCCCACAAGTTTTTGACGATCTCGAGGAGAGAAGTGTGAGGGAAACTTGTAGGTAACCAAGTAGTTTGCAATGTTTGCAAACCATGGACTCTTAACTGAAATAGGAAAAATATGTTCATTAGGGAAAGCCTCATCAAAAGGAAGAGGTTCACTCTCGCATTGCAACCTAGATAGAAAATCTGCAACCACATTTTCCTAACTAGGTTTATCAACTATGGTTATATCAAACTCTTGTAATAAATGTAACCATCTAATTACTCTTCCTATAACTAATGGTTTGTTCATTAAATATCTTATTGCAGAGTGATTTGTATGGACAAAGACTTGATAACCAGTTACATAATGTTGAAATTTATTAATTGCATAAACAATAGCAAGAAATTATTTTCATTAACCATTTAGTTCACCTCAACCTCTAAAATTCTTAATAATGTAATAAATAGAATAAAACAATGTGTCCTCCATTTGACCAAGGATGAATCCCATTGAAAAATTGAAAGCATCAGTATTGATGAGCCTAGATATTAGCTTATTTTCTATCACTTTCATGCATGTCTTCAAATGATTTTGATACACTTTCCAGACAATGCTTCCATACTATACTATCTTTTTATACTTGTAATGAAGACTTGGACCTAAAATATAATGATGGAAATATGGTTATAATATATTAGTATTGTATGGTTTCTACGTAGATATGTATGAAATATTGATGGAATGCTATGTTTTGATTGTGATAGTTATCCTTGTGTATATGCTTTGCAAAATTATCTTGTTTGTAGTTGAAGAGGAACTGTGGTACAAAGTAGTTGCAAATTGAACCCGCAAAAAAGAGAGACTAGGACATCAAAAAAGGGAGTTCCATATTTAGTTGAACATAATGATTCTTGATTAAAGGGACTTGATGAAGGTTGAACGTGCATTAATATAACCAGTTAATAAGCATTGAAGAAGATCACTCCTTTATTGATAGGATTTTGAAAAATGTTTGTATGTTTACATGTAATTATGTTCCAACAGAGTTTTAGTCCTATTAGGATTCTTCTTCCTTTTCTGTTATAGGTTGAATAATTCAGTCTTAACTGTATACTCAGATCTTTAGGAGTGGAAAGTTAATGATTTTGGTTAGTTGTTATTTTGAATAAGATTCCCTCAAGCTTGTATATAGTTGTTGGTTGAATCCGTAGAAGTTAGTTGATTTTTCAACTTTATGTTATCGGTTATTTTCAAGTTAAAGACATGATGAATATTCAAAATGATTGAATACAATTTGTGGAAAGATCTTGTGTAATCTTCATGATATGCAATGAATGGAGTTGATCTTGTTAGATGCATAAAATTTGTTAATTAGATTTGGGTTCAATTAAAGTGAGAAGAGTCACTTGAGCAAGACACTCAAGGTATTGTTCCTCACTTCATTTTTTAGTTGTTCATTTATGTTTAATATCTACTTTTTATTTATCATTACTTCATGAACAATATGTAAGTTAACTAGAATCTCATATCTTGCTTATTTTTAATGAATTCTTATAAATATGCATGCAATGGTTAACCAATAGTGCTCCAAAGGTTAATTTAGTTGAATCATTAGTTTTTATCAGTTTTGAGTCGACACAACAATTTTTTATTAGAAACAATTCAGTTATGTAGTCTAAGTTGTAGGTACCCATAGCTACTAGTTCTAGTTATGTCCTTTATTATTTTACAATTTTGTAAATTTTTAGTAAGTAGGATCACTTGGATAGGATAGCTTATGTAGTTTTGAGTCTTAGAAGGCATATGTAGTGTTGCACCATCACAAGTTTACAAACCTTGGGTTGACATTTTAATGTAGTTCTTGCAATGTTGAGTAGACGGTTCAGCCAGATAAACCTATGAATTGTGTAGGTTATACCAATTTTACAAAACATTAGTTGAGACTCTACATTTTTGGTAGTGTTGTCAAGGATGGTGTTATCTTCATAGACTTATTTTTACAATCTTTCTTAGTTTACATTTTGTTTTTAGTATTAGGACTGTTAGACTTAATATTTTTCAACTCCAAAAGATACTGTAATGATGGATTTCTTTTGCAAAACAGATTGTTAGTCTAATAAAGCATGCAATATTAATCTAAATCCAACAAATCAATAGAATGCATAGGAAAACAAAATAAAAGGACGAATAAGAAAGCTCTCACCCAATCCTCTCTTCTCCATGGCTCATTTCTATTGTACCTTCTAACTTTGTTGTGATAATGAATGCCCTCAGATTGTGTATGTGAGCAAACTCTAGATATTTAGCCCTAGACAAAGCTTTGAAGGATTTGTATACAAAAAGCTCTATGCAAAAGAAATGAATCCTAATTGCATAAATTAATTCTTAGTTGCTAGAATGTAAGAAATCTAAAATGTTTAAGAAATTCAAGACAACAAATATAATAATCGATCCGAAAATGAGATCAAGATTGTCATTTTATAGAAAATGCAATCTTGAATGAACAGATGAGATGAGAGATTGAGAAATGCCCTAGAATCAATGGTTAAGATTCAAAGTGACAACTCTCAATTAGGGTTAGGGCAAAAATCCCAAATGTGTGGATAAGATTTAATTTAAGAAATTAAATCAATGGTGGAGAATAAACGTGTCCTTGAGATGAAATTAGTAAAAATCAAGAGATAAGAGGATGAGATTTTAGAAAATCAGTAATTTTAGCAATTACTTGATTTGTAGAAGAATATTTCCATTTTGAATTAAATTAATTCAAAATATGGATTTGTGAGATAATGAGTAATTGATTTTTGAAATTAATTACTAAAAGAAGAATCAGTTAACTATGTGAAGTCCTTTTTAAATAAATTATTTTATTTAAAAAGAGGGAATTGTCACATAAGGCAATTAAATAATTAAGAAGAGGTAGTTAATTAATTAAATAAATTAATGAATCTATTTAATTAAGAGAGGATTTAGGAATTAGTGACATATTAAATAAATATATTAAAATATATTTATTTAATAATCAGGAGGACATTAATGATAAGGATTAATTAAATAAATGAGACTTTATTTAATTATAAGAAGACTTTGATAATTAGTGACACATTAAATAAATAAATAAGATTTATTTATTTAATAATCATGAAGAAAGAAAGATCATGAATTAATTAAATAATTATGAATTATTTAATTAATAGTTGAATGTGGGTTAGAAACATAATTAAAATGTCATAATTATGCCAGGACAAAAGATGGTAAATTGTTGCTTGCAGGCCTTGGTCATTTTTATGTGTCTACAAATACACTAACATTGTGAAGGACTACTGAATATAAATCCATATTTCATGCATGTGGAGGCGGAGAGACTCCTTGGGTAGATTTCTTCCCTCTTCATGCCATGAATCCATAGTGAAAATTGGTGAATCTGGTACTTAGAGCGAAGGTAACACTGAAGAAGAAATTTATTTTTCACCAACATCTAGTACACAAATAGAGGGAACATACTACACCATGGGTGATGTGGTGTATGATGATCCTAAATGACCAACATTTTAGTTCCCCATCACTAACTAGGAAAGGGCTACAACATTGAAGAATATCCCTCCTTCAGCCTTACCAATCTCTTATGGGTTAATGATTGAGGACCCAAATACATTTATGTTTGAGTTTGATGTCTTTTGTAGAAATGATTATACTACTGATGCTCATAGGCTCAAACTCTTCCCTACAACTCTAAAAGATGCAACCCTAAGATGGTTCATGGGATTAGGTAGGGATGTTCCTGATTGGGACACTATGAAGACATTTTTCTTAGAGAAGTATCAGGACTATTGTAGGGGACCTGATAGGAGGAAAGATGACATTTTTAGAATGTCATAGAAGGATGATGAGACACTAGAAGATTATGTGGACAGATTTTAGTTTGCTTTGAAGAAAACCCCACAAAACAAGTTGTCAGGTGAGTCCGTCAAGTTTTTTTTTTAGGGGATTCAATGATGACTGCATGGATGCCTTGAACCTCATTGGATAAGGAGATATTTCTTAGATACCATTTCAAGAAATTTGTAATGTCTGTAGGAATTATTCTAGGACCTTCACTAAAAGGCCAAGAGGAGATAGGACATCCACAATTGGTAAATCATCTACAAGGGTTTCAAAGATAGAATTAAGCAACCCGTTATCCAACATGAAGGAGGACATCATCAACCACTTAGAAACTCAATTGGATACTCTCCACATTAAGAAGAAGCAAGAGGAAGTTGAAGCTATGCTCACTGAGTACTATCCAAGCTATAGGAAAAGAAAAGTGAATTGTAAATGCAAGAGAGTGGCTAGTATCCAGCAAGATAAAGTTGAGAAGCTTGATTTTCAGCCAATTGAAGGAGATGATGGACAAATATTTTATATAGAACAAAGGAGGCCATGGAAACAATTAAAATTTATGCCATAAGACCCCCTTAGCTTTAATTCATCCTTTTCTGTTGGGAATCAAAACTTTTTTGCTTGGAACTCTCAGCCTTGGCTAGAAAACCAAACTAGTGGTAAAATCCTCAACAATGGCCATAACCCAAGCAAAATTGGAACCAACAAAATCCAAATCCTTGGCCACAACCAAATTTCCAAGGTTCTAATTATAATCCATAATGGCCAACATAGCAAAATCAATGGTAGCTTCAATGGCAAAAAGGTCAGTAGTGGTAGCAGCAAAATATGAACTATTAACATCCTAAGCTTCCACCTCCACCACAATAGCAAGCTAGCATGCCTTCATCAAATCCTCTAACCTAACCACCTAAGAAACCACAAATACCTTCTCAACCTACACCTAATATTAATCTTGTTCAACAAGCTTATACTAACGAAGCTATGTAATACCCCACATATGGGGTAGAGGTGAGTGATGTCCACCTTAGTCGGTAAAACAACTTGTTGGACCTTTATCCCCTCAAATTATAGAGATGGAGGATGAGGAATCTATAGTTGAAGCTTCAAACAAACCACCTTTGAAACCTGAGTCAAATCAGGTACACCAAACTACCTCAAGTTCCAAGCCACCTTTTCCTAAACACCTAGCTATTTAAACGAATCACACACAAGCTAAGACAAACCTCTTACGTAAATTAAAGGATGTGAGCATCAAGATTCAACTTATCCAAGCTATCAAAGGAATTCTTATTTATACTAAAACTATGAGGGATCTATGTATTAAGAAACCAGGAAGGAAAAGAAAGGATACTTAGACAATTTATGTCTTGGGAAACCTTACAGATGTTATGTTAGGGAACATTACTATCCCTAAGTACATAGATCCTGGTAGTCTAGCAATGGATGTTAAGATTAATGGAACCCTCATTAAGAATACTTCGATAGACTTGGGGGAAACAATCAATGTCATGACAAAAGAAATAATGCAATTACTTTAGTTAGCTAACCTTAGGCCTATGCAAATTGTTTTACAGCCAGATGATAGGTCAACTATTAAGCCAGAAGGAATCATTGAAGACTTAGTTATTGCATTGGATTCTTGGGAATATCCTATTGAATTCATAGTTCTACAACCAAAAGTTAATCTTGTAGGCTACCCACTCATCCTAGGTAGACCCTAGTTAGCTACAAATGATGGAATTATAGGTTGTAGACCTAGTAATATGATAATATCCAATAGGAAAACCACCAATAAATTGGTTCTCTATCCTCCAGCCCAACCTTATGCTAACCTTGAGCAAAGTATTTGGCTCACTATGGATGAGGAAGATAACTATTCGATGCAGGCATTGATTGTTGCAAGTATGAATGTGTTTGATGGCATTGTCATTAATGTTTTCATTGATGTCAACACAGTTCATGTTGTGTACAGATGGTATTAGTATAGTTGAGATATTGTATAAGTGCTTAGAGTACATGGAGCTATATTTATGAAGTTGTGTTGTGTTTTTTCTAAGTGCTTTTGAGAAATAATGAAAGCAGTGTTGAAGTGTGTTTTGAATGTGCTTCGGTATTGTGCTCTGCATTTTATTTGTGTCGATCCTATGCCTATTTAGATCTATAATTATTTTCATAAGCTTCAATGGATAGTATATACTGAGTTTTAGCTTCTGAGTCGATGGCGAGTAGAAGATGTGTTCACCGATGGGTAAACTGGTTTGGCAGAACTATTTGTTTGTGGACTGGGAGAAACTTTTTGGCTCCACAATCTTCTGATATTTGGTTTCAAATCTTGTGGATCTGGGAGATGACTCTTTCTAATGGTTTCTATGTTTTTAAAAAAATTCTTGTGATTTGGCACTCTGAAATACCTGCTCCAGAGTTTTTATGTTTTGCTAATTGGTCCAGATGGACTAATAAAGAGTTTGTTGTAAATGAAGTTTGTTGTAATTGTTATGGATGTACCTGAGGTGTTCTCAAAGATGGTAAAATGTCTAGTGAATCATTTTGATTGATTCACATTTGATTATCTTGTTAGAGATGTGTGTACTTCAATTATCATTGGTGTTTTCATTAGTTTTGGTCGACCTTGTGTCTACATGGTACATTAAGTTTTTGCATCGTCTTAAGAAAGCATGTGCTTGATCCAATATGTTGATTGGGTCCTAAATTAAATATTTAATTGGTCCTCTCTCATTCTTATCCATCGCAGGAATGTTGAGTAGCCGACCTAGTTTGAATTTGTAAATGAAATTTTATAGCCAACCTTGAAGAATGTTCCTAAGGTTGAAGATGGTATAAAAGGAAATCAAGTTGTAGCGAATTTGATATCCATCCATCCACGAATCAAGCAAGTAAGTGAAGTGTGTGAACAAGTGCAAAAGGAAGAGAGTGGAAGAGTGAATTAAGGCAATAATACTTTAAGGTGTTAGATTCTTGAAAGAAGTGAGTTGATGGAATCTACAATCTTCTAATCGGGTTGTGCATGTGTGGAGCCCTAGTGGTGGATCTTCATTTATATCTTTTTATTTTCTACAGGTAGTGAGCCTCCTTTCTTGATAGTGAGTCCTTTGAAAGCAATGAACCCTTGCATTTGGATAGTGAGTCTTTGTATCTAGGTAGTGAGCCCTCTGGAAGTGAGCCTTTGTATCCAGTATTAAATTACTACTATATTGTGAGTTAATACTCATCGTGGTTTTTCTCTCATTGGGTTTTCCATGTAAATCTAGTGTCTCTAGTGTTTTCTTTTTGTTATCTTCATTTCATGTTTACACTTAATAATAGATTGAAGTTAAAGAGATAATATTAAGTTTAAAAGTAAAGTTATTTGATACAATTGATTCACCCCCCCTCTAAGTTGCCTTGTGCATTTCAACATTGATGACTATAGAATGCAACATGTTGTTGGATGTCTAGGATGAAGATGAGCTAATTGCTCACATAATCCAGAATGACTACGGTAGGAGGCCACAACAATAGGAATGCCTCATATGCCTAAAAGACCCCTTGCAAAGCATTCTACCCTCTAATTCCATAGAAGAAATATTTCATTTCATTCATTACCACCTCAACAGCTTGTACCCATCATACCAAGTCTTGATCTCTCATCTGTCCAAGAATTATCCAAGGAATTGTAAATCATGCCAAGAAAAATGTTAAACATAAACAATGCCTTGAGAGAGAAGAGTAGCGGAATTCTCTACACACAGTGTTGCAAGCACACTCAACAGCATTTGCATGGGATTACCATGATATGAAAGGCATAGATCTTGATTTATGTATGCACAAGATTTATATCAATGATGGTTATAGGCCCATTTGACAACCTTAGAGATATATGAATCTTTATTTAAGGGAGATAGTGAACGAAAAACTACAAAAGCTCCTTGATGCAGGTTTTATCTATCCTATATCAGACACTGAATGGGTCTCACCTTTGGTAATTATTCCCAAGGAAGGTGGGAAATGGAGAGTTTGTGTAGACTATAGGGAATTGAATACAACTAGGAAGGACCACTTTCCTTTTCCCTTCATAGATCAAGTACTTGATTCTCTAGCTAAGAAAAAGCACTTTTTATTTCTTGATGGTTTTATTGGTTACAATCCAGAGGATCGGAACAAAACTACATTCACATGTTCATGGGGTACTTATGCTTATTATATTTTTCCCTTCAACTTATGCAATGCTCCAACTACCTTTCAAAGAGCAATACTCAACATATTTTTTGATTATGCACATGATTGTATGGAGATATACATGGATGATTTCATTACCTATTGTGAAACTTATGAGGAAGCTCTCAATAATCCGGAAAAAGTATTGAAAAGGTGTAAAAAACACAACCTATCACTCAGCAATGAAATTTTTTTCATGATGATGACACAGGGAATTGTATTGGGACACTTTATATCCAATGCAGGAATTCAAGTTGATCCACACAAGATAGAAATAATATCTACATTACCTATTCCACAAAAGCAAAGAGATATCAGAAGCTTCCTTGGTCATGCAGGCTACTATAGGAAATTTATTAAAGATTTTAGTAAGATTGCTACACCATTATTTCTTTTGTTGAGTAAGTACATTGAATTTGAATGGACATTAGAGTTTCAAAACTCATTTGAGAGTTGAAGAAAGCCTTGACTCAAGCACCTATTCTATGAGGTCCAAATTGGAATCTACCCTTTCATATACATGCAGATGCTTCAGATTTTTCTATTGGAGCACTTTTGGGGCAGAAAGAAGGTAACAAGGAGTATGCAATTTACTACATCAGCAAAAATCTTCAAGGAGCGGAGCTAAACTATACTGTCATAGAAAACGAAATGCTTACAGTGGTTTATGTTATTAATAAATTCAGGCACTATATCACTAGTTATTTAGTATTTGTCCATACAGACCATACAACAATTAGATATTTGATGAACAAGCCAGGAGTTGGGGGTAGATTTTTAAGATGACTACTCCAATAATTTGATATTACCATAGTAGACAAACTTGCTAAAACCAATGTAGTGCCAGATTTTTTTTCCAGACTACCAACACAATCAGCTGAAGGAGTGGTGGATGATTTGCTCCTAAATGAGCACTTATTTTCTCTAAATTTACACATTGCATGGTATGTTGATATTGCAAATTATTTGGTAATAGGGAAGATTCCATCACACTTCTCCCCAAGAGAGAAGATATAGCAGATACATAAAAGTTTTCCATATTCTTGGATATCGAGTTTTTTTGTTTTATAGTGGCCCAGAAAACATCATGAGAAGATGCATAAGGGAAGATGAAATATGTGATATTATGAAATCATGTCATCATGAACCATGTCGAGGTCATTTTGCAGCAAAAATAACAACATTTAAGATCCTCACAACTGGCTATTACTAGCCAACTTTGCACAAATATTTTGTTAAATATACTAGGAGTTGTGATAGGTGCCAAAGGATGGAAACACCAACAAGGAGTGATGAAATTTCATTACAATGTCAATTGACATTAGCTCCTTTTGATAAATGGGGTCTAGATTTTATTGGACCAATCTCACCTACTTCCATCAACAAAGAATACATTCTTGTTTGTAGTGATTACTTGACTAAGTGGGTGGAAGTAAAGGGGTTACAACTTGCTAGAGATGGAAATGTGGCTAAATTCTTATATGAGGATATATTTACTAGGTATGGAGTGCCTAGAGAAATAGTCACTGATCAAGGACCATAATTTACTTATGATCTAATCACCAAACTGGTTGAGGAATATCAAATCAGACATAAGAAGTCAACACCATATCACCCTCAGGCTAATGGTCAGGTAGAAGTCACTAATAGGGAGATTGAAAGTGATGAGGGTCCTAACCTAAGACACAAAATATCACACACAAAAACCAGGGAATATTATTGTATTTAGAATAATGAAATGCTTACATGCAGACGATCCCAAATCCTTGAGTTATGCAATACATGCCCTCCCAGAAAATTACAAAAGTTCCCTTTCCTCAGTATGCCCTCTTTTCCCCAAAATCCCCCCTAGAAATCAGAAATTTTCCCATAAATAACTCCTTTTTGGTTTGGAGCCAAAAATAACATTCAAATTATGAGTTTTAGCGGTTTGGCACTGAAAATTATAATTAGAAATTCAAATTTTAAAACCACTTTCAAAAATTAGCACATTTTTAAAAATGCACCAACTTTCGGGAGCCATAACTTTTGATCTGAGACTCCGTTTGATGAACCGTTTGAACCATTGGAAAGGTCTCAGAGTGACGAACATACTGAGAACCCGCTCTACCAATTTTGACAATTTCAGGGCATGTACGAGACCGTTTAGTGCCTCAAACTGGACTCGAAAGATTTTTCAGGGAAAAAGCAGAAACTAAAACTTGAATAACATTCAAATCGGGAATGATCTTAACCTAATTCTTTTTCCAAAGTGCTTATTTTTCTATCTTGAAGCTTCCCTTAAATTTTTGCCTCCTCGCGCTTTCAAATTCACACCTACTCAAAATAACAGTTGAGCAGAAAAAGCAAAAAAGTAGTTCTGAAAGTTGGGAATTCTTACTTGACGAAAAGGGTATCCAGAAATGCAAAAACATCTACAAAAAGCTACAAGAAAGTAAATATATTTTTGGGTGATGCAGGATTGCCCTTACACCACTAGATTCTCCTACATTAGACACTCAAGGTAATTTGAGAAGTGACCCCGTCACGTCTCAGATGGTTGAGGAAATCCCAAACGGTCAACCTTTGCCTTAGACAGCCAAGATGAATCTTCCATAGACCTTCCTCTCCACTTCACCAGATATTATTCATACTGCTTGTTTCTAGTACTCCTTCCCACACTACTATCCAGGATTGCTTCAATCTCCTCCTTTTCTAAAGTAGGTGCTAGAATGCCACACTGGTCTATTGTTGGACCTTCATTTGTGCCACCTTCATGATACTCTATCAAATTTGAAATGTTGAACACAAAGGAAATGTTGACTCCATCCAGAAACTCTACCTCATATGTGTTCCCTAAATCATGCCTCTTCAAAATATTACAGGGATCGAACTTCTTCATCTTCAATTTGTTATAGGTTCCCACTAGAAACCTTTCTTTCCTCAAGTGGACCATCACTTCATCACCAATTTGAAACTCCTTATTCCTCCTCTTCTGATCTGCCTTAGCCTTACAATGCATATTCATCTTGTTAATATGTTCTCTTATCTTCTCATGCATATTCTTGATATGCTCTACAAAGTCTTCAGCTTCGAAACTTGTCTTCTTCTCTTGGTCCATCTTTCTTAATTATACAGTGGTCCTGGGACTACCTCCATACACAATCTAGAATGGTGATCTATCAATACTTCTATTGATAGAATTGTTGTAAGCAATTTTTTCTGGGATAAGATCAAGTCCCATCTGTAGACACTGAAAAATGTCTTAAGTCTACAATTTTTCCTTAGTCTTCATCCTCTAATAATTAAATAATTAATAATTCATGATCATATTCCTTTATTAATTATTATTTTTATAATTATTTAATTAATTCACTTTCTAATCTCTATTCTATCCTGATCAATTAAAATTAATTAATTGTGTCACTAAAATCCCCTTTCTTCAATAATTAAATAAATCATTAATCTTTCATCACCTATCTATAGTCAGATAATTATTATTATTTGACCTTTTATTCTTCTATAATTAAATAATTGACGAAATTATTTAATTATGTGTCATTCTTTTCTTTTAAATAATTGATCCAAATCAATTATCCATATTTAATTTGTATCTTCTCTTTTAATTAAATTTATGAATTTAATTAAATCTCCTTTTTCATTTCCTCCAAATAAATAATTTAAAATAATTTATTTATTTGTCACTTGTCCTTCTCCTCCTTTTTCAAATAAATAATTTAAAATTATTTATCCATTTTGGTCAAAGATCCCCTGTCATTATTTCATTTCATAGCCTGCATGTCCTACATGTCTGTCATAGCCATCGAGGCGTCATAGTCGTCGACGTCATATCTTTTCCATGCATGGCATATTCTGGTTGCATCAATTTTCAACCGTAGATCTTGGCATCTTTCTAGAAACTCGATCTTGGCCATCCATTTCGTAACCTCCCTCTCATGAATCATCATTCGTTGATCTTAGAATCTTTCTAGAAGATCAATCTCGTTCGTCCATTCGAAAGGTTGTCTATAAAAGCAATCTTTCTCCTCAATTTTCAATTTAACAGTAATTATCTCCAACTTTCTTTCTTACTATTTGCAGGTATTTTTGCACAACTTCATCAACAAATGTGAGGGAAATATTGGCATAAGAATAAGGAGAGACAAGAGAAGTGATTCAATTTCAATGGGGAGTGTTTTCATTTGAATGTTTTTCATTTATTCCTCATTTGTTTGTTTTCTCTTGTTTGGATGAAGTTAATAGCTTAGAAGTGTTTGGCTATCACTTTATCTATGCTATTTAATTTAACCCCATCTTACATTGGTGAACCTGATATGAATCTTATAATTTTGCAGAAAAAAAATGTTTGTTTTCTTGTTTATTTTGTTGTTTTGCAGGTTACAGCCAATAAGTTGCATAAAATCCCGTCATATTATTTTGAGTACAGAAATATGGGTGCATGAAATCGTCAAAAACTATCATCTGGGTTTTGTAGCCCTCGTTTCATCTTTCAGGAACTTCAAATGGTTTGAAATTTTGATATGTTCTGAGAAAGTTGTGACTGTTTTAATGCTTACAACTTTTCAAGATTTAGTTGTTAAGATCCGAATTTTCTTTTGTTTATTTTGCTAAAAAAATTCTAGGTTTTGAAGGTCTATGTCTTATTTTTCCATAGATTTTTATAGTTTAAAATTGTGTTTAAGTTATCACTATTTTAGTTTGTTGTTTTTATGCAACTTTTTTTTTTTTTACTAATTTTCTTGTTTGCAGCGTGTGGCTTTGGAGTGGGGCTCCCAAATAATTGCTTCTTTTGAAGCAACAAAAAATTGAGCTTTTAGTTTTTAATTTTCTTTAAGTTCTTTTCCTAGTTTAGTTTAGTCTCTTCATTTTTTAGTTTAGTTAGTTGTTGAATTTTGATTTTTAGTCTGGTTTTAAATCTCTTATGCTAACTTAGTTTTTGCAGCTTTCTCGTTGGTCCAAGATCATTTTGTGAAACTACTAACAAGTGGTTTTGTAGGTTCGAATGTCCAAGGATTATATTTTAAAACCACTTTATTTTTTTTAGATTAGATAACACTTTGTTTGGTGCTCTAAAATGAACAATTGTCTTTCTCACATAGATTAAATTAGGGGATAAATGAACACCATGTCTTAGTGTTTGAGGGTGGTAGGTATTATACTCTCACCTTGTGCAAACTCAGTGATTAGAAAGTCAGACCCATCCATTTTTGTGTTCACCCATTAAAAGGGCCTTCCTTGGTGGGAAAAATTACTCACTCCAAGGGACGCCCCTAAGCGGTAATGGGCTAAAGCCAAGTCCTTCCGAACCGCTATAAAAAGTTTTGATTGCAAAGAAAGTTTGCAATCAACGAGATGTGGTACATGATAGCTCTCCCCCAAATATTTGTATGATATGTAACCCATTGTTCTAAGAGTAGGGAGACCTCCTTAGGGAGTTTATCATAGTACCCCCTGAATTGGATGCCTTTACTAGACACCTCTTGTTTGTAGTAGCCAAAATCCCTCTATTTGTTGGTGCAAAAGGAAGAACCTTTGAAGTCATTCCATATACTTGCGGCTCTTAGTAGAGATGAAAAGTTCATCATGGGAGATTCATGAGAACTGAAGCTTGGTTGACCTGAGAAGTGAGTGTCGTGGAGGGGAGCCAGTGTGGTCAAGCTTTTAATCATCCGCTAAGAGTAAGCACAGCGGGAGAAATCCTAGTGGGAACTCGAAAAATATTTTCCTTGCCAACCTTAGGATTGTGCTTGTCTTCTTTAAAAAAATAAAACATTTTTACCTCAAACAAAGTGCTTGTTACTATCTGTTGTGTTTTCCAAGACAAATCTCATCCAAATCAATCAAAAATCCACTTGAAACCAATTCAAAACATCAAATTTGCAAAATAACTCTTTGTGAACCACAACTTATTGAAACAAAACCACAAAAGACTGGTCACCAAAGTTTCAAAATTCATTTTCCAACTCATCTTGACTATGACCTTGATTTCCAAACCAGAGACTTCCAAGTTTTTCTAGCCCATTCTAAGCATCCCCATTAGGAAAACATTGCATTATAGGTTGCATCCTTCATTCCTTGCATTACACAATTTGGACTTTCACCCTTAGGTTGCATTTAGGCCTTCAAATTTTGAACATAGGGAGACCTTTGAGCTTTTAGAGATTTTGGGTTACACATTTTATTTGTCATTGACCATTTTTATTTTCATTGTCTTGTCATTTGTCACTTTGTCAAGTTTGATCTTGGTCTTGTGTCCTAGTCTTGGTTGTTCTCTCATAGTCAATGACATTTGGAATTTTTTGCCTTGGGTTCACATTGGCTTGATTGTCAACCTTAGTTTAAAATTCTTTCACATTACTCTCATTAAGACTCATATTGCCTAGATTGCATTTTACATCCGTATATCCCAAAAATCACAAAAAATGGCATAATTTCATATCCATTTTGCATTGGAACCTTGCTTGGTCATCCAAATGTCACAAGTTTTGTATGGTCCTCACTAAGTTTTCCTTATTCGTCCTAATCCAAATTCATGACCATGTCTTCACTTTACCTTGATCTTCTTTGTAGTCAAGTTGAATACCAATCAATCCTCAATCCTCAATCGTCAATACCAACCACTCACATACCCTTCTTACCAACAATTCATAAGTTCCAGTCCTTCATCCATCTACCCTCACTATCAAGAGTCACTTGACACAATCCATACCATTAATCCCCAACAAATTTCCATTAATCATACTTATCCTAACCTTGACAAGGGAAACCAACCTTTGACTAGTCCATTCCAATCCTCCACATCCTATTATAATCCATCATCCACTATTCAAGTCCAATCCTCCAAATCTTATCCTAATCCATCATCCACTAATCCATTTCCATCCACTCCATCCCAAACTACAATACCATCCAATAAAAGCACGTTAATTAATGTTCTCCAAGGACAACTAGCAAAGGAACTAGTTCAACTCCTAAATGAAAATAAACTTAGGAAATCCAATCACATTGTTGATCCTACACCATCCAACCATTTTTCATCATCATGTCCTCCATTGCCTACCAATTCCGAAAAATATCTTGCTATTGAAGCTCCATTATTGCCATGTCCAAATCCTGGGTCTATCAAAGAAAATCATATCCTTGTCCAAAATCAAATTCCATTTCCTAAACTTGAGGATACATGTCAAAAAGAAATTCCAAATCATGACATCATAGCTTCACCTTCATATCAAGATCGAATTAGTCCATCTCATGACCCCATCCTTAAGTCCATCCAAGAAGTCCTTCTAGATAATCATGGCACCCAAAATGCACCTATCCTTGATCAATATCCCATTCTCAATCATGTCATCCAAGATACACCTATTTTTTACCAAGATCCTACCATTGAACGAGAAATCCAAAATGATCCACTTAACAACCTTTATACCATCCATGACCAAACATTTGAAGATGATCCTATCCAAACTCAAAACACCTCCATTTCCCAAAATGACACACTTGCCTCCTTTGGACACATAGATAATCAAATGAATGATATGGATAACATCAAAGAAGAGCATAAAGCAGCTAATATTGATCAAGTCAAAGGAGAGCACAAAGAAGCTACCATTGATCAAGTCAAAGAGGAAGACTCAAAAGCTACCATGGACATCCCAAATGATCAAAAAGAAACAAGCATGATGAATGTTAACATCAAAACATCCTATCAACTAGGAGCATCTACCTTTGTCAAAGCAAGCTTTCTTGCAAATGAGAAAATTTTGAGTAATGTTTTCCAACTAAATAATGATGGGTTCACATCTTGTTTTCAAAGTAAAAAATACCCCATCGCAAATAGAATTTGTCAGAGCATGCAGTATCAAGGAAAAGGACTAGGCCTACATGAGCAAGGTATTATAGAACTAGTATAATTTTTTGAAAATCCTAGACATCAAGGTCTTGGTTATTCTTCAATAAGAGAATCAAATCATGTTAGTGGTACCTCCTCGATATTGGGGGCAACTTTATCTGATATAAATATCAAAATGGGGGCGATGAGTAGTCATTTTCATAAGGTTGTTTCCAACACTCCTTCCATCCATACCATAAACCGGCATTCCAACATGAATAAATCTTCCATTTGGAACCAACAAAAAGAAAATTATTATAAATCCAAAATTCAAAATAAAATGTCAAAGGCCATTGAATCCAACAAAAATATAAGTGGACAAATGAAGTTAAAATGGATCCTAAAGAAAAATGGAACAAGCAAATAAAATATTCCAAATTCAAAAGTCAATCAAAATGTGGAGCCACAAGAAAAGAGGACTCCCACATATAATAAATGTCTACCTCCTTCAAAATGGTCATCAAGAAAGGCATATAAAAATGTTGGTTTCGAACACTATCCCAATCAAAATTCCAAACTCCGTCATCCACCATCCCAAGTTTGGAAAATAATAATTGCTACATCCAAATGTCCAAATAATCCTTCCACAACTACCATCATCCATCATTCAAAAATTCATACCTCACAAATTTGTCGCATCTTGGCAGCAACTCTTTATCATTAGGACTCCCATGTTACTCTATCACGATGTGTGCTCTAGTATCAGAGAGTATCACAATGACTTTGATTAGTTGTATGCAAGTGCTATGATCCTGACAAGACAATTACTCAATAAAGGTCACTATTGGCATATCATGACACTAGTATCTACATCAACACCATCAAAAGATTCATGACAATTAGCAATCATCCAGAACATCAGGTCGATATACAAAAAATCAAAAAAATTGTCACCTTGATGAAAACCTGAAAAATAGGCATCTTGTGTGACATCATCAAAAAAAAATTTTAAAAAGGGATTAAAAAAATAGTAAAGAGAAAAATTTCGTCCAATAGTGAAAACCATTTTTATGGCGCTTTGGATAAGTACCATGATGAAAACCTGGCAAATAGGCATCATGTGTAAGAGAAATTATCTATGTGGACCATTACACTTGGGGGCAAGTTGTCTCATCTCCCATGCCTTTCTCATTACACTTCCACCTATTCATCTAGGCCCTATCATTTCCATCCATTCTCCCACCTACCTTGATCTTGATAAGAAATGGGGCACAAACATAAATCATTGTAACTTCATAGAATTTATCCAAACCCATATCTTGGAGAAAACAAATTATTCCTATGCAAAATAGTCCTTGGAGATCATATCCTAATTCTTCCATCCAATAATCCTCATGTCTCCTATCCTTCGCCAAAATAAATCCATTATCCTTTCATACCTATTGTTGGACTTTGTTTTCCCTTGGCATTAGTTTAAGGATTCTAATCCATTTATCCAAGTTCCCTCCATAATCCCATCTAGTCCTAAGGTTAGTCATTTCAAATGAAACAAGCCTAATCCATGCAATATTGCTATGCACTCTAGCACATCATCCAAAACATTCCTTGGCTTTCTTCCTAGCCTTGTTGCAAACCTTGATCCTTTAGTTACATTATCATCCACGGGATATGTCTTTCCCAATCCTCATGTTATTTCAAGATGTGTCCTTCCCCTACAATGTTGTCGTCATCATCATCACCTATCAATTGGTTTTCAGCTTGACTAGGGGCAAGATCATGTTTGTCCTTGGATCCTTGTGCATGCATGCCTAGCTAATTGTGGGTATCTTTCACATGCATTTTTCATGATCCTTATAGTTATCATCCATAATAAAGTCTCATTCATCCATAATAAAACTTCATTATCCTTCCCACGGCTTGAAGACCACCGACATTAAGCATCCTTTGCTTTCATATCCACCCGTCGCATTCGATGTATCCCCTCTTGCATAGTAAATTGGCCGTGTATCTGACTGGGGGAGATTCCTTAACTTACGTCTTCATGGGAAATAACACATGGTATCAACCCTTTAAAACCTTCAAAATCCATAAAAATCATAAAATGTCTTGAAAACATCCAAAAAATTCACAACATTTCAAAAATCCAAAAAAATCAGAACATTTCAAAATCCAAAAACATCAAAAAAATTCAAAACTCCCAAAAAAACAAAGTTTGAGTTTAAGTTAGAGTTAGTCTTGTTAGAGTGGTCAAACTACGTTTCCTCTATGCATTCGCTACATAGGCAAGGCTCATCTTAAATGATCCCTCGAGGCATTAGGTCAGTCCCTTTAGGTTGTCCAACTAAAATCATGACTCTGTATTTTGTCGAATAAGATAAAGGCATGTCGTGTTGAACTACGAGGTCTCTGTGCACTGCTACATAGGCAAGGCCATATATTGATGAGCCCCTGAGGCCCCCTAGGTTAGGTCCTTTAGGGTTCATCGAGTCGGGTCATTTCCTTGGTCTGAAAGCAATCATCAATCTATCACAAAACAACAAATGAATGAAATCTTTCATCAATTGATTATCTTATCATCCATCAACCTGGTCATTTGGTTGGAATGGGGCATTATGTTGTTTGTCTCATTCGATCTTATCTCTTGTCTTTTATCAGGATGCATCCTTCTTGGGATTAGTCTTTCTCAACCTTGTCATTCACCTTAAGCAGGATGTGTCCTTGCAGTTAAGTGTCTTGTCAACACTCGTCACTTGGTCAACTTTATCAGAGTGTCCTTCCTATGGTTGGGTATCATCACATCGCTTAGTCATATTCATCAATCTTCGTCAAAAAAATAATCAATCTTTGTCAACCTATCGATCAAATCAATTTGTTAGCTTTGGTCAATTTGTTAATCTATTGATCGAATCAATTTCTCATCTTTGTCAATCAACTTTGTCATCAACTTGGTCAATCGGTCTTGCCTTCATTAGGATGTGTCCCTCCTAAGGCTAGGCATGGTCGATCAAATCACTTTATCAATCCTTATCAACCTATCAATCAACTCAATCATCTTAGTCAACCTAATCAACCAATAAAAAAATCATCATTATCACTGGAAAACACTATCTTGGCAAACACTTTGTTAGTCTGGATTTTCTTATCTTTTCGATTGGTTTTGGGTCATGTTACTAGTCTCCTCCAGGATTTTCTATCAATGGATTTAGAGGGATGATGATGGATCATGGCCTCTTTTCTTTGTTTGTTGTATGTGGTTTGTCTTGGCAAAAATATTGGGACAATTGGGTCCTTAGTATGAGTTGGGGAGTTCCTTGTCTTTTTGATTGTTTGTCTCTCCCAAATGGTCACCTTGCACACCTTGGTCTATGTCATACCATGGTGTTTGTGTTCCATCTGTGACATTTTGATGCCCAATGATGATAAATATAAAAATGTAAGCATGAAAGTTGGTTCCCTTATCATTTCCTATCTATCTTCTTTCCCCTTTTCATGCTAGCATCCCATCTCCCTTGTCTTTTCCATGCTAACATCCATCTCCTTCATGCTAACATTTCTTCTATCCTTCATCCTCTAGTATTATCTTCTGTTTCGAGAGCACATTCATGTTCTTTGAACCTGCATGTCCTCTTGAGGGGGCACACCACAACCCTCCCGGTCATCCTTCCCCTTTCTCTTTACACTGAGGCATATTTTAGAATTAAATTTCTTTGACACAACATGATGAACTACATTATGTCAAAGAGGGGGAAAATGTAGACACTGAAAAATTTCCTAAGTCTATGATTTTTCCTTAGTCTTCATCCTCTAATAATTAAATAATTTTATTTAATTATTCCTTATCATATTCCTTTATTAATTAATTTTTTTTTTTTAATTATTTAATTAATTCACTTTCTAATCTCTATTCTATCTTGATCAATTAAAATAAATTAATTGTGTCACTAATTCCCCTTTCTTCAATAATTAAATAAATCATTATTTATTTAATTATTTATCTTTCATCACCTGTCTATAGTCAAATAATTATTATTATTTGACCTTTTATTCTTCTAAAATTAATTAATTGACGAAATTATTTAATTATGTGTCATTCATCTCTTTTAAATAATTGATCCAAATCAATTATCCATATTTAATTTGCATCTCCTCCTTTAATTAAATTTATGAATTTAATTAAATCTCCTTTTTCATTTCCTCCAAATAAATAATTTAAAATAATTTATTTATTTGCCACTTGTCCTTTTCCTCCTTTTTCGAATAAATAATTTAAAATAAATTATTTATCCCTCCATTTTGGTAAAAAATCCCCTGTCATTATTTCATGTCATAGCCTGCATGTCCTGCATGTCTGTCCTAGTCGTCGAGCGTCATAGTCGTTGGCATCATATCTTTTCCATGCATGGCATATTCTGGTTGCATCAATTTTCAATCGTAGATCTTGGCATCTTTCTAGAAACTCGATCTTGGCCATCCATTTCGTAACCTCCCTCTCATGAATTCTCATCCGTTCATCTTAGAATCTTTCTAGAAGATCAATCTCGTCCATCCATTCGAAAGGTTGTCTATAAAAGCAATCTTTCTCCTCCATTTTTGATTTAACAATCATTATCTCCAACTTTCTTTCTTACTATTTGCAAGTATTTGCACAACTTCATCAATAATCTGAGGGCAATATTGGCATAAGAAGAAGGAGAGACAAGAGAAGTGATTCAAGTTCAATGGAAAGTGTTTTCATTTGAATTTTTTTTATTTATTCCTCATTTGTTTGTTTTCTCTTGTTTGGATGAGGTTAATAGCTTAGAAGTGTTTAGCTGTCACTTTATCTATGCTATTTGATTTAACCCCATCTTACACCATCCCTTGGGTTTATCTCCTAAAAATCATCTCAGTCGGTTACCCAAACTCCTGTCCACAACCTCAGTTTTCCCATCAGTCTATGGATGGTGTGCAGAACTGAACTTCAACTTTGTTTTCAACTTCTTCCACTAGGTCCTCCAAAAGTATCCATTGGTAGACCATGTAGCCTCACTACCTCTCTGAAGAACAAGTTAGTGATTAGCACTGCATCATGGGTCTTCTTGCATGGGATGAAATGTGTCATCTTCGAAAACCTGTCAACTACCACAAATTATGAATCATTCCCTCTCTGTGTCCTTGGAAAACCAAGAACAAAGTCCATACTTATATCCTCCCATGGCCTCTCTGGTATAGGTAAGGGTTGATACAACCCTATATTCTAGATCACTCCTTTAGCCAACTAACATACCCTACAACTTTGCACAAACTTCTTCACATCCTGTAGTAACTGAGGCCAATAATAATGCTCATTGATAATGACAATGATCTTATCCCGACCAAAATTTCCTGCCATTCCTCCACTGTGCTTCTCCTTTATCAGGTTCTCCCTCATGCAACTCCTCAGAATACACAATTGACTTCCCTTAAACAACATGCCATCCCAGAGTATGAAATCCAACCACTTTGTCCTATCAACTGTAATAGGCTCCTTGCAAGCTTTCCAAGCCTCTGCAAAATTAGGATCTTCTAGATACAATGTCTTGAGTTCACTAAACCCAACCACCTCAATCTACATTTTTGTCAACAATGTTTGCCTCCTACTCAAGGCATCTGCAACTATATTAGACCTCCCACTCATATGCTTCAAAGCAAAAGTATAACTCTACAAAAATTCTACCCATTTCAAATGTCTTTGATTCAATTTGCCTTGGCTATTGAGGTAATGTAATGCCTGATGATCAATATACAAAACAAATTCCTTTGGCAATAGATAATGCCTCCATTTCTTTAATGCCTAAAATATTGCATAGAATTCCTAATCATACGCAGAATACTTTTTCTTTGCATCGTTTAACTTTTCACTGAATTATTTAACAAGCTTACCTTCTTGGCTCAAAACATCTCCAATGGCATTACCACCAGCATTGCAATCCACCTAAAATACCTTATTGAAATCGGGAAGGACTAAAATAGGTTGCTTTGTCACCTTCTTCTTCAACATGTCAAAAAAAATCATTGCTCCAGTGCTCTACTTGAACTCTTTTCTATCCCCTCTCATTGTTTCAGTTTGGCGTGCACAAATACTACTTAAGTTTCTAATGAACTTTCTGTAAAAGTTGGCCAAACCATGGAAAGATCTCACCTCAGTAGCATTTCTTGGGGTAGGCCATTCCAGAACAGCCTTCACATTCCCTAGGTCCATCTTAAGACCTTCTAGCAAGACAACAAACCCAAAGTACACTAACTCCCTCTTCACAAAACTAAACTTCAAATTAATAAAAAAATTATCCTCTCTTAACTTCTCAACGACTCTACGAATATGCATTAAATGCTCATCCAGTGACTTAAAATCAAAATATCATCTAAATATACAATTAAAAAAATTACTATAAATTCTTTTAGTACCTCATTCATGAGTTGCATGAATGTGCTCAGTGCATTGGTTAGCCCAAAAGGCATGATTAACCACTCGTACAAGCCTTCTTTGGTTTTGAAGGCGATCTTCCATTCATCACCCTCTCTAATCTACATCTGGTGGTATCCACTCTTCAGATCTATCTTCATGAAGTACTAATCTCCACTCAAGCAATCCATCAGGTCATTTGTCCCTGCTAGGGGAAATTTGTACTTGATTGTTATCTTATTTATGGCCCTAGAGGCTTTACACATCCTCCATTCCCCATCCCTCTTTTGTGCTAGTACTATGGATGCTACACATGGATTCAGGCTCTCTCGAATCAATCCTTTTTCTTAACAACTCTTGGACTTGTCTATTCAGCTCCTCATTCTCTACAAGAGTCATTCAATGAGCTGCCTTATTCGACAAACTGGCTCCAGGGATTAGGTCAATTTCATGATTGATCTTCCTTACTAGCAGTAAACCTTCAGGCACATTATCAAACACAATTTCTTGAAACTCATTCAACAAACTTGAAACTTCTATTGGAACCTCTTCACTGTCTTCTCTATCCATTCTAGGAATTAAAGCATAACACATGTGTTCGTGTTTCATTCCTTCCAAAAAATTTCTTCCATCAACAACAAATTCTAGCACTATTGCATACCTTTTCTTCCACCTCCTTCAAGGGTTTAAATTTATGGTGGACTCCATTCTTCATCAAGGAATAGGTGTTAGCATGGTCGTCATGTACAACATGCCTATCAACCTGCCACGACCTCCCCAACAACATATAACATGCATCCATGGGGATGACATCACACAGGACCTCATCACGGTAACTGCCAATCTTGAATTTCACCAGGCATTACTCTTTGACTAGGACTTTGTGGTCCTTCTATAACCAAGCAATCTGATACGGATGTGGATGCCTTTCCCTCTTCAGCTTCAACTTTGTGACCATCTCTTCTGACACCAAATTATCAGTGCTTCCACTATCAATAATGACATCACAACACTTATCCTCACATTTGCACCTTGTGTAGAATAGACTCTTCCTTTGGTTTGGTCCCTTCTCCTCATTCAGCAGGGTTCTCCTGACAACTAGGGTTTCCCCCCTTTCAACATCATCAGAATGTTTGGACTAAGCTTCCTCATCCACATGCTCAACTCTTGCATGACCTTCTGGTCTTTTGTCTATCCTTTCATGGTGTTGTGGACATTCATAGGCTCGATGCCCTTCTTCACCACATTGGAAATAAGTTCCTCTGAAACCACCTCTCTTGGATCCATGTCCAGATCTTCCTCTTCATCTTTGTTCACCATTGTTTTGATCTCGAGGGTGGTAGGAATTATCATTCTTTTGATTTTGACTGGTACCCACATCTTCATTTTTCTTCTGATCCTCATTTCGAATCCCAAAGGATCTTCCACCACCCCTTCCACCTTGACCTCCTCATCCTTTTTGCTTTCCGTCAAACCTCTTGTTTAGCTTCTCTTCAACCTTCAAAGCAAAATAATACACATCCTCAATGGTGGTCATTCTGACTAGGCTTAGCTCCTCCTAATTACTTGGCCTTAACCCATTAAGGTAATGGGCTACTTTCTCCTCATTGTCCTCTACATGGCCAGTTCTGATAATCATTTTGTGAAAATATTTTTTATAATCCTTCACGAACTTGCTTCCTTGCTTCAACCCTTGCAACTTCTTTAGAAAATCCAACTCGTAATCAGTTGGAATGAACTACTTCTTTAATTTATAAACCATGCGATCCTATCTAGTGATCTTTCCTTTTCCTCTCTTATTTCTTTCTAACTGGACCTCTTTCCACCAAATATTTGCATGGCCCTTCAGCTTCATTGTTGCACAATTAACTAGATCTAGGTCCTTTATTTCTTCATACTTGAAATACTCTTCCAGCTCATTGATCCAGTAGATCAACTCTTTCGGGTTCAAACTTTCAGAAAAACTGGGAACTTCTACTCTGGTTCTTTTTCTAATCTTTGAAATGGCCCTTATCAACCATAGTTGATCTTGATCAAACACTTCTTCTTCCTCTTCTACATCTAGATCTTCCACCTCTTCTTCATCTTGTCTTTCTTCTCTTCTTCTTGGGTTTAACCCTCTTCTCATCTCTTTTTGCAATGCATTGATTTGTCTCTAGAGGGCTCTAAAACCCTCGATCGCCAATGGATCTCTTCCACCAGCATTTCTATCACCTCAGGTACCACCACGCCTACCACGCATCAGTCTTGGAGGAATCTTGAATATCTCAAACCCACAACCACAATCCTGGTGCAGACTACCTCATGATCAGTGATCTATTCACACACTCAAGAAAACCCGATCTGATACCACCTGACGAGGGTGCTAACCCGAGACACAAAATATCACACACAAAAAACTAGAGAATATTATTGTATTCAGAATAATGAAATGCTTACATGTAGAGGATCCCAAATCCTCGAGTTCTACAATACATGCCCTCCCAGAAAATTACAGAAGTTCCCTTTCCTCAATATGCCCTCTTTTCCCCAAAAGACCCTCCCCAGAAATCAGAAACTGGCCCATAAATAACTCCTTTTCGGTTTAGAGCCAAAAATAACATTCAAATTATGAGTTTTAGTTATTTGGTGCCAAAAATTACAAATTCAAATTCAAATTCAAATTTTGATACCACATTTGAAAATTAGCACATTTTTGAAAATGCACCAACTTTCGGGAGCCATAACTTTTGATTCGGGACTCTGTTTGATGAACCATTTGAACCATTGGAAAGGTCTCATAGTGAAGAACGTGCTACAAATCCACTCTACCAGTTATCACAATTTTTTTGCCCATATCGGACCATTTAGTGCCTCAAATTGGAATTGGAAGAGTTTTTAGGGCAAAAAGCATAAACTGAAACTTGAATAATTTCAAACCAAGAATGATCTTGACCTAATTATTTCACCAAAGTGACTATTTTTCTATCTTGAAGCTTCCCTTAAATTTTTTCCTCCTCACGCCTTTAAATTCACACCTGCTAAAAATGGCAGATGAGCAAAAAAAGCAAAAAAGTAGTTTTGAAAGTTGGGAAGTCTTATTCGACGAAAAGGGTATCTAGAAATGCAAAAACATCTACAAAAAAGATTAAAAAAAGTAAAGATATTTTTGGGTGATGAAGGATTGCCCTTACACCACTAGAAACTCCTGCATCAAACACCTAGGGTAATTTGAGAAGTGACCCCATCACATCTCAAATGGTTGAGGAAAACCCAAACGGTCAACCTCTACCTTAGACAGCCAAGATGAATCTTCCATAGGCCTTCCTCTCCACTTCACCAGATATTCTTCATACTTCCTATTTCTAATACTCCTTCCCACATGGCTATCAAGGATTGCTTTAATCTCTACCTTTTTCTGAAGTAGGAGTTGGAATGCCACATTGTTCTATTGTTGGTACTTCCTCTGCGCTGACTTCATGATACGCTATCAAATCTGAAATGTTGAACATAGGGGAAAGGTTGACTCCATCTGAAAACTCTACCTCATATGTGTTCCCTGAATCATGCCTCTTCAAAATCTTATAGGGATCCAACTTCTTCATCTTTCGTTTGTTATAGGTTCCCACTGGAAACCTTTCTTTCTTCAAGTGGACCATCACTTCATCACCAATATGAAACTCCTTATTCCTCCTCTTATGATCTTCCTTAGCCTTATATTGCATATTCATCTTGTTAATATGTTCTCTTACCTTCTCAATTATATTCTTGATGTGCTCTACAAAGTCTTTGGCTTTGGCACTTGTCTTCTTATCTCGGTTCATCTTTCTCAGTTCTGGAGCGATCCTGGGACTACCTCCATACACAATTTGGAATGGTGATCTACAAGTGCTTTTGTTGACAAAATTTTTGTAAACAAATTCTTCCTAGGGTAAGATCTAGTCCCATCCCTTGGGTTTATCTCCTACCAAGCATCTTAGTAGGTTACCCAAACTCTTGTTCACAACCTCAGTCTACCCATCAGTCTATGGGTGGTGTGCAGAACTGAACTTCAACTCTGTTTTCAACTTCTTCCACAAGGTCCTCCAAAAGTATCCAACAAATTTGGTATCACGATCTGAGACTATACTCTTTGGTAGACCATGTAGCCTCACCACCTCTCTGAAGAACAAGTCAGCAATGTGTACTACATCATGGGTCTTCTAGCATGGGATGAAATGCGCCATCTTCGAAAACCTATCAACTACCACAAATATTAAATCATTCCCTCTTTATGTCCTTGACAAAGTAAGAACAAAGTTCATACTTATATCCTCCCACGACCTCTTTGGTACAGGTAAGGGTTGATACAACCTTGTATTTTGGCTCACTCCTTTATCCATCTGACATACCTTGCAACTCTACACAAAATTCTTCACATCTTGTGATAACTGAGGCCAATAATAATGCTCACTAATAATGGCAATGGTCTTATCCCGACCAAAATGTCCTGCTATTCCTCCGCTGTGCTTCTCCTTTATCAAGTTCTCCCTCATGGAACTCCTCAAAATACACAATTGACTTCCCTTAAACAACATGCCATCCTAGATTATGAAATCCAGCCACTTTGTCCTATCAACTATAACAGGCTCCTTGCAAGCTTTCCAAGCCTCTGCAAAATCAGGATCTTCCAAATACAATGTCTTGAGTTCACTGAACCCAACCACCTCAATCTACATTTATGTCAACAATGTCTACCTCCTACTCAAGGAATTTGCAACTCTGTTAGACCTCCCACTCCTATGCTTCAAAGTAAAATTATCTCTTCAAAAACTCTACCCATTTCAAATGTCTTTGATTCAATTTTCCCTAGCTATTGAGGTACTGTAATGCTTGAAGATTAGTATACAAAAAAAAATCCTTTGGTAATAGATAATGCCTCCATTTCTTTAATGCTTGAACTATTGCATAGAATTCTTGATCATACACAAAATACTTTTTCTTTGCATCGTTTAACTTTTCACTGAACTATGCAATGGGCTTACCTTCTTGGCTCAAAACAGCTCCAATGGCATTACCACTAGCATCACAATCCACCTAAAATACCTTATTGAAATCGAGAAGGGCTAAAATAGGTTGCTCTCTCACCTTATTCTTCAACATGTCAAAAATTTTCACTACTCCAATGCTCCACTTGAACTCTTTTCTATCCCCTCTCATTGTTTCAGTTAGGGGTGCACAAATACTACTGAAGTTTCTAATGAACTTTCTATAAAATTTGGACAAACCATGGAAAGATCTTACATCGGTAGCAGATCTTGGGGTAGGCCATTCCATAATAGCCTTCACCTTCTCTAGGTCCATCTTAAGACCTTCCACTGAGACAACAAACCCCAAGTACACTAACTCCCTCTTCATAAAACTACACTTCTTCAAATTAATCAACAATTTATCCTCTCTTAACTCTTAAAGACTCTACGAATATGCATTAAATGCTCATCCCATGACATACTGAAAATAAAAATATCATCTAAATACACAATAATAAATTTTACTAGAAATTCTTTTAGTACCTCATTCATGAGCCGCATGAATGTGCTTGGTGCATTAGTTAGCCCAAAAGGCATGACTAACCACTCGTACAAGCCTTCTTTGGTTTTGAAGGTGATCTTCCATTCATCACCCTCTCTAATTTGGATTTGGTGGTATCCACTCTTTAGATCTATCTTCGTGAAGTATTGAGCTCCACTCAAGCAGTCCATAAGGTCATCCATCCTTGGCAGAGGAAATTTGTACTTGATTGTTATCTTATTTATGGCCCTAGATTCTATACACATCCTCCATTCCCCATCCTTCTTTGGTGATAGCACTATAGGTACTGCACATGGACTCAGGCTCTCTCGAATCAATCCTTTTCTTAATAACTCTTGGACTTGTCTGCTCAACTCCTCATTCTTTGCAGGATTCATTCTATGAGTTGCCTTATTCAACAAACTGGCTCCAGGGATCAGGTCAATTTGATGATTGATCTTCCTTACTGGTGGTAAACCTTTAGGTACATTATCAGACACAATTTTGTAAAACTCATTCAACAAGCTTGAAACTTTTATTGGCACCTCTTCACTATCTTCTCTATCCATTCTAGGAATTAAAGCATAACACATGCATTCATGTTTCATGACTTCAAAAAAATTTCTTCCATCAACAAAAAAAATTCTAGCACTACAACATACCTTTTCTTCCACCTCCTTTAGGGGTTTCAATTTATGGCGAACTCCATCCTTTGTCAAGGAATAGGTGTTAGAGTGGTCGTCATGTACAACACGCCTATAAAACTACCATGACCTCCCCAACAACATATGGCATGAATCCATGGGGATGACATCACATAGGACCTCATCACGATAACTACTAATCTTGAATTTCACCAGGAATTGCTCATTGATTAGGACTTTGTGGTCCTTCTATAACCAGGCAATCTGATACAGATGTGGATGCCTTGCCCTCTTTAATTTCAACTTTGTGACCATCTCTTTTGACACCAAATTAGCAGTGCTTCCATTGTCAATAATGACATCACAACATTTATCCTCACATTTGTACCTTGTGTAGAATAGACTCTTCCTCTGGCCTGGTCCCTTCTCCTCATTCAGAAGGCTTCTCCTGAAAACTAGGGTTTCCCCCCTTTCAACATCATCAAAATGCTTGGACTAAGCTTCTCCATCTGTATGCACAACTCTTGCATGACCTTTCGGTCTTTTGTCTATCCTTTTGTGGTGTTTTGGGCATTCATATGCTTGATGCCCTTCTTCACCACACTAGAAATAAGTTCCTTTGAAACCACCTCTCTCGGATCCTTGTCCATAGCTTCCTCTTCCTCTTCATCTATGTTCACCATTGTTTTGATCTCGAGGGTGGTAGGAATTATCATTCTTTTGATTTTGACTCGTACCCACATCTTCATTTTTCTTTTGATCCTCATTTTGATTCCCAAAGGATCTTCCACCTTGACCTCCTTGTCCTTTTTGATTTCCATCAAACCTCTTGTTCAACTTCTCTTCAACCTTCAAAGCAAACTGATACGCATCCTCAATGGTGGTCATTCTGACTAGGCTTAGCTCCTCCTAAATACTTGGCCTTAACCCATTAAGGTAATGGACTACTTTCTCTTCATTGTCCTCTACATGGCCAGTTCTGATAATCATTTTGTGAAAATATTTTGTATAATCCTTCACGAACTTGATTCCTTGCTTCAACCCTTGTAAATTCTTCAGCAAATCCAACTCGTAGTCAGTTGGAATGAACTCCTTCTTTAGTTTATCAACCATGCGATCCCATCTGGTGATCTTTCCTTTTCCTCTCTTATTTCTTTCTAACACGACCTCGTTCCACCAAATATTCGTATGGCCCTTCAGCTTCATTTTTGCAAACTTAACCCAATCTAGGTCCTCTATTTCTTCATACTCAAAATACTCTTCTAGCTCATTGATCCAATCGATCAACTCTTTCGGGTTCATACTTTTGAAAAAACTGGGAACTTCTACTTTGGTTCTTTTTTCAATCCTCGAAATGGCCCTTATCAGCCATAGTTGATCTTGATCGATCACTTCTTCTTCCTCTTCTACATCTAGATCTTCCACCTCTTCTTCATCCTCGCTTTCTTCTCTTATTTTCGGGTTTAACCCTCTTCTCATCTCTTCCTGCAACGCATCGATTTATCCCTGGAGGGCTCTAAAACCCTCGGCCACCAATGGATCTCTTCCACCAACATTTTTGGAATCTATGGAACCGCCACGCCTACCATGCATCAATCTTAGAGGCATCTTTAATATCTCAAACCCACAACCATGGTCCTGGTGTGAACTGCCTCACGATCGACGATCTATCCACATACTCAAGAAAACTCGCTTTGATACCACCTGATGAGGGTGCTAAACTGAGACACAAAATATCACACACAAAAACCAGGGAATATTATTGTATTCAGAATAATGAAATTCTTACACGCAAAGGATCCCAAATACTAGAGTTTTGCAATACATGCCCTCCCAAAAATTTACAGAAGTTCCCTTTCCTCAATATGCCCTCTTTTCCCCAAAAGCCCTCCCTAGAAATCAGAAACTGGCCAATAAATAACTCCTTTTCGGTTTGGAGCCAAAAATAACATTCAAATTATGAGTTTTAGCGATTTGGCGCCAAAAATTACAATTTGAAATTCAAATTTTAAAACCACATTCGAAAATTAGCACATTTTTGAAAATGCACCAACTTTCGGGAGCCATAACTTTTGATCTAGGACTCCATTTGACAAACCGTTTGAACCGTTGGAAAGGTCTTAAAGTGAGTAACATGACAAGAACCTTCTCTATCAGTTCTAACAATTTCTAGGTCCCTAGAGGATCATTTAGTGCCTCAAACTGGACTCAAAAGATTTTTTTAGGTTAAAAAGCAGAAACTGAAACTTGAATAACTTTCAAACCGGGAATGATCTTGACTTGATTCTTTCACAAAAGTGCTTATTTTTATGTCTTGAAGCTTCCCTTAAATTTATGCCTCCTCACGCCTTCAAATTCACACTTGCTAAAAACAACAATTGAGCAGAAAAAGTAGAAAAGTAGTTTTGAATGTTGGGAATTCTTATTCGACGAAAAGGGTATCCAAAAATGCAAAAACATCTACAAAAAGCTAAAAGAAAGTAAAGATATTTTTGGGTGATGCAAGATTTCCCTTACACCACTGGATGCTCCTACATCATAAAGTTTTCTCACCAAGATGGTACAACTACATAGGAGAGATTGGGTTGCAAGGTTACTAGAAGCAGTATGCGCATACATAACAACTTGGAAAACCACCACTGGTTTTACACCTTATGAGTTAGTCTATGGTAAGACAACAATTATTCCTATTGAATTTGAATATAAAACACTAAGGATAGCAGTGGAATTGGAAATGGATTTAATATAAGTTCGAAAGGAAAGGCTACATACTTTAATGAATTGGATGAGATAAGGATGCAAGCTATCCATCATAATAAGGCAGTACAACAACAAAGGATGAAGTGGCATTATTAGTACATTAAAATCAAGTAGTTCACTATAGGGGATTAGGCACTACTACTTGATTCAAGGTATAAATACTTCAAAGGGAAGCTCTAATCAAGGTGGTTGGGCCCCATGAAATCAAAAAAGTTTGTCCTAATGGGGCAGTTAAGTTGCATATAATAGATGCGATTAGATTTTCACTTCTTGTAAACAACCATAGATTGAAACTATATAAGAAGCCATTACAAAAGGATGATTTCATATTATCCCTGTTTCAACAATATGGTGCTCATAGTGAACCAAATACAAAATCTAACACATGGAGTGATATTTCAGCAACACATGATATACCAAACACTTCTGGTGACCCAAATATTGAGCTACACAACTCAATCCCTAAGCTCACTCAGGATTAATTTCTCATTTTCTATCACAATCACACACTGCACATTATAATAATGTTCAAAATATCTTCAGAGGGACCTATTTTTTTAAACATTCACAGAGGGTCTTGATGCCATAGGAACCTATAGCTTAATAGCTATCAACATTCAACATGGGCTCTGACACTATAAATACTTGTAGCACTGTCTAGCAATAGAAAACTAAAAATTCAAATTAATTGTTGTCATATTTACTACAAGTTCACACGCATCTATTTCAAAATATCCATATGTAATATCAAGCTTTCACAATAAGTACATGTAGCATGATTTTTGCTTCCAATTCAAATTTCGCGTATTCAAGCTGTCAAATTGCTAGCTCATATCCATAATAACTATCCCATCATTTACTTCCACCACCCCACTATTCATTACCTTGCAATTTTTTTCTATCACATCAAATCAAAAACCAAATACATTCTTTTCAGTTTACACATACGAGCATAGTTATCTCATCTTGTCGGTACTTCAGGTATGTTATCATGATTAATATAGTCTTTGAAGTTTCATTATGTCTTTCATATTAATTCATACATGTGAACTATTTATATCACCATTTTCCATCATTTCAACTTTTAACCACCTTCCAATTAAAAACGTGAAGTGAGGTCACTTCAACAATTAAGTTGGAGGGAGGGTACAATTTAGTTAGTCTTTTCAAAATCTGCCACCTAAATTAAATTCAATAGATAGAAACAACATGCAAAACCCTCGAAATTATATCTCATTTTTTGTTGCCATTTCCAAATTGATAAATTTCAAACCTTGAGAACTTGAGCTTAATCTAAACCAAAATTCAACTTAGAACCTATTCATGAACTCAAATTAAGCTGGTACTGAGAAGGGAAACTTACAGTATGGTATGTCAGTAAAGATATGCGAGGAAATAGAATGAAAGTGAAGGGTTTTTGAGGGTAGATTAAGTTGAATTTCCAAAGCTAAATCAAGTGCATTAAGCAAAGAAAGTGAGACAAAATGGGAGGTAATGTCATAAAAAGGGAGCCAACAATTCATTTGTAAATTTTGGAGCATGCAATGATTTTACCCATTTTTACTAGGGTTGGTTGGCTTGACTACTTCTTGAAATTAACAGAATTCAACGATGATATGACAAGAAGGTTTGTAGCTTCTCTTCAATATGATGAAGCTATGGCAAAGGGAATTTCAATAGATGCATCAAAGACTACCATTACACAAGTCACTAGGTTACCAAGAACAGGGGCAGAGTTTCTAGCACGAGCTAATCTAGTTGCAGCCAGGGAAGAATTCTTTATACAAGGAGAGGAATTAGACTCATCATCACAAGGTACAAAGAGACTTTATCTCCCTTGGTTATGGGAAAAAAATTCTTCTTACATCGTCAGATACATCACCTATGATGGTAGGTAGAACCTTTTGTATATAGTTCATTTCAAATTACTCAGTCACCTCAAGCATAATAGGTTAGTGCATGTACAAAAATTTCCATACATTTTATAGAAACATATGGTATTATAATACCAAAGAAAAGAGTGATACTTCTTTATCTGATCATTGTTTAATTGCTTTATTGATAAAGAGAAGTTTAAGGATTCAGTACCCACAAGTGAGGTGAGAGAATTTAAGTAATGTATAGATATTAATAGTTTGTTGGATACACCTATAGTACCTAAGGATGCAAAACCCTAAAATTAACCTGTAGAGGAAAACCCTCATGTCTCACCTATGGCTTCACCTACTTGTATCCAAGGTGAGCATGATGAACCTAAAGAGCCAAAATCTAGGCCACCTATAATTGAGGAAACACCATCTTCTTCAAGATTATAGAAATCTAAGAGTCAGAGAGGCAGTGCATCCACCTCCTCTACACCCTCTAAACCAAAAGAAAGGAAGGATACTCCAAAGAAAAAGAGGTATATTAAAAAGAAGAAAGAAGATGTTCCAAAGAAGAAGAAGAGTGTTCAAAAGGAAAAGAAGAAATTTGAGAAAGAAATACTCACACCTAGACGTTCAGGTAGATTAAGAAGACAAGGTGCCATGAGGGAAGATATGGAAGAACTAGAGGAAGAAGAAAATATAAAGGAACAACAACAGGAAGATGTCCTGATTGTAGAAATAAAATTTGAGGTAAAGGGGGATGCCCTTAGTAATGTGAATATACCAGCAAAAAGGAAAAGATATGTACTAACAACTTTTGTTTCAAAATTAGAAGATATATTTACTGTTAAGAAATTACAGACAAAAACCCTAGATAGTCCCATTCATGGAGACTATGAAGAGGGAGGTAATGAACAATTTGTAGATACAAATGAGATGTACATTGAGGAAAGAGATGTGATAAAATAGATCCAAGTGGCATTGGATAGGATTAAATATTTGGAGGAATTAGTACAAAGCTATGAACAAAAGGACAAGGACAAGGACAAAGATGCAAGAAATGGAGGAGAAATTAAAAATGTATGGCCACAACACTAAGCTAGATTTGTTGGCACATTTGGCCATCACCAAGATAGGAGACAAAGAGCTAGCAATGCTAGATGAGAAACCCCCTTCTATTAAAAATCCTTACTATCATACAACCTTGTCACTTGGCCACCAATTATGGAAGGCAAATGTTGAGTTTGCATGGGAAAAGAAGAAGAGGAAGAAAGAAAAGGAAGAATATGTAAGGGAACTAAAAAAGAGAGACATGAAGTTGAGAAAATCAGCAATTAGGTTGGAGGAAGTAGCTGATAAAGTTGCACGGATTATCAAATGTAGACCACCACCAAGGACATACACATTGTTTTTACAAGAAAGATTCATATGTTTTCAGTTTAGAAAATTGATTAGTAAGTAGTTAGTTGGTATGAGTACGAAGTTTGAGTTTCTTAATGCTTTTGTTGACTCCACACCTGAAGATCAAGATCGATTATGTGAGCATTACTTACACAATTATTTATTTCTAGATGAAACAGAATGGAACCCTCTAATTTTTGTAGGAGATCTTCATATGAGAGCACTTGCATCCTACTATAGAAATGAGCAACTCAGGGGTGAGATAATGGAAGACTATGAGGAGAAAGAAAAATCAATTGCACTTCCTATAAGGAAAGAGGCTAAAAAACTAGATGCAGTCATTGATGAATGGATGAAACCCATTGACCATAAGGGTTTGGGTAATAAAATCATGAAACTTGGAAAGGTGGATTATGAAAGAATGCATAAACTAGTTGTGGATCTTGGATAAACATGTTATGGTTACATGCAAAGAAAATGGAACAACCTAACTCCTGAATTACAAAAGAAAGAACCTCACTTAATGTATAATTTTATAGCTATGCTTCAAAGGGAACAAAGGCACATGACGGTTAGTATTGATAGAGGAATCTACTAGGTGTCACTTAAATTTCACCCACCTATGTTGCTCTATCCAATTCCACACCGAACTGGGGAAAACGATGAGGAATGTGAGAAGGTTGGGCATATCAGAATGAATCAACTTTTAGAGTATAGAGGTATTTTATTTGAAACAAGTTACAGTAATGGACTTGAGGTAGATCACTTTGCATTACAATCAACACCCCTAGTTTTTTTCTTGGGGACAAGAAAAAGTGCAGTTGGGGGGAGTGATGGGACTAGATATTAGCTTATTTTCTATCACTTTCATGCATGTCTTCATATGCTTTTTGATACACTTTCCAGACAATACTTTTGTATTATACTATCTTTTTATACTTGTTATGAAGACTTGGACCTAAAATATAATGATGGAAATATGGTTATAATATATTAGTATTGTATGGTTTCTACGTAGATATGTATGAAATGTTGATGGAATGCTATGTTTTGATTGTGATAGTTATCCTTATGTACATGCTTTTTAAAATTAACTTATTTGCAGCTAAAGAGGAACTGCACGAAATAATTGCAAATTGAACCTATAGCAAAAGGAGACTGGGACAACAAAACAAGGGAGTTCCAAATTTAGCTAAACATAATGATTGTTGATTAAAGGCACTTGATGAAGGTTGAACGTGTGTTATTATAACCAATTAATAATCATTGAAGAGGAATCCTTTACTGATAGGATTTTGACAAATGTTTGTATGTTTACATGCAATTATGTTTCAACGGAGTTTTAGTCCTATTAGGATTCTTCTTCATTTTTTGTTATAGGTTGAATAACTCAGTCTTAACTATATGCTCTAATCTTTAGGAGTAGGAAGTTAATGATTTTGGTTAGTTGTTGTTTTGAATAAGATTCCTTTAATCTTGTATATAGCTATTGGTTGAATCCATAGAAGTTAGTTGAATTTTTGATTTTATGTTATTAGTTATTTTCAAATTAAAGACATGATGAATATTCATAATGATTGAATACAATATGTGGAAAGATCTTATGTAATCTTCATGATATGTAATGAATGGAGTTAATCTTATTAGATGCATAGAATTTTTTAGTTAGATTTGGGTTTAGTTAAAGTGAGAACAACCACTTGAGCAGGCCACTCGAGGTACTGTTCCTCAATTCATTTTCAATTGTTCATTTTTGTTTAATAGTTGTTTTTCATTTATCATTATTTCATGAACTATATGCAAGTTAACTAGAATCTCGTATCTTTATTATTGTTAATGAATGCTTATAAATATGCATGCAATAGTTAACCAGTAGTACTCCAGAGGTTAATTTAGTTGAATTCTTAGTTTTTATCAGTTTTGAGTTGACATAGTAATGTTTTATTAGCAATAGTTCAGTTATAGTCTTCTAAGTTGTAGATACTTGTAGCCACTAGTTCTGGTTATGTCCTTTCCTATTTTTCAATTCTGTGAATTTATAGTAAGTAGGATCACTTGGATAGGATAGTTTAAGTAGTTTTGAGTCTTTCAAGGCATACATAATGTTGCACCATCACAAGTTTACAAACCTTGGGTTGAAATTTTAATGTAGTTCTTGCAATGTCGAGTGGATTGTTTAGTCATATAAACCTCTGAATAATGTAGGTTATACCAAGTTTACAAAACATTAGTTTAGACTCTATAGGTATATGGAAAGGAAGTTCCCAATTTCGTCCTCACAATATCGATGTGGTCAGAAGATTCTCCTCGATAGTCTTGAAAGATTGTTGGAATTCCTACGTCCAAGAAAAAGTGTTATCTTTGCTCAACAAAACAAAAAGGGGTTTAACAAATTTACTAAAGTTTTTAATAAAATGCCTATAATATCCTACATGTCCTAAAAATCTATGTACATCCTTTTGACAAATAGGAATATGCAAATCTTGAATTATTTGCACCTTCTTTGGATCAACTTGAATATCTTTAGCAAAAATGTAGTTTCCTAAGACTATACCTTTCAGTCATCAAAATATGACACTTTTCGTGACTCAAAGACAAATTATTATCTTCAAATCACTATAAAACTTTCTCAAGACTATTTTTGGCTTCCTCATAGGTATCACCATACACATTAAAATCATCCATCTATACTTCAACATAGTCATGATTCAAATCAGCAAAAATACTTAACACTGTCCCTTGGAAAGTAGCAAGGGCATTACATAGACCAAAAGGTAAAAACATTATAAGAAAATTTCCCCAATGGACAGGTGAAGGTGGTCTTGTCTTGATCCTCTAGTGTGATGTAGATCTGATTGTACCCATTGAGTCCATCCAAGAAGGAGAAGAGCTTTTTACCTGCAAGTGTATCCAAAACTTGGTCAATAAAAGGTAATGGAAAATGATCCTTTTTAGTAGCCTTGTTAAGGGCTCTATAATCAACACATATCCTCTATTTACCATTTTTCTTCGGAACTACCACCAAAGGGGAAACCCATTGAATGTCGAAAATTGGATATATAAATCCTAAATTTAATAGCTTTTGTAATTCTTCTTTCCAATTTCACGTAAAATTGGGTTTAACCTAAACTTTGGGGTTGCCTAATAGAATGACTACCTTCCTATATGTAAATATTGTGTGTGCACATATCTAGGTGTATACCACACATATCTTGATATTCCCATGCAAATGCATTTTTGTGATTTCTTAACATGGAAATTAAATCTTTAATTTTTGCATCACTTAAATTTGGATTAATATTTAAATTATGTCCTGGTAATATTTCCATTGATTGAGATTTTACAATTAAATCTATCTCATGTGCTTGTGAGGTGGATGGTGAAGAAGTGTCAGAAAGCATGAATGGACTATATACATAGTTATGTGGAAGCAATTGATGTAATGTAATAAAATGTTGGAGTGATTGTGAATCACTTAACAATGAAAAGTTATCAAATGGACAATTATCTATACAAGAATGAAAAAAAAAACTTTCTGAAATATCATCAAACACGTCGATTTTGAAAGAAATTATAAAAATAGTATCCTTTGATAATTCCTCCATAACAAGTGCTTGATCAATTGTCAGCACAGGTAGAGATTCTTTTAAATCACTATCAACCCACAGGGGATCTTTAGTCTCCAATAACAGTTGTGTAGGTGGGTACAAGGTCAATTATTTATTTTGTTCCCCATTAGAAATAACCATATTACTTGACTTGCAGTTGATATAAGCATCCACAACATCCAACCATGGTCTCCCTAGAATTAGGGGGTATCCCACCAGCTTTATTTTGGGCTGAAAGATCATGAAGTCAGTAGGATAATCCCAAGAGTCGACATAAATAACATCTTCTATCATACCTTCAGGTTTGACTAGGGAGTGATTTTCCATCTATAGGATTGTATGTGTAGGCCTAAGTCCTTGAAGGTACAACTTCTCCTTAGTTTCATTGGTCATGACGTTAATGGAAGCTCCTAAGTAAATTAATGTATTCAAAATGACAATGTGACCAATTCATACTTAAATCATAGGACTCCTTGGGTCTAAATAATTGGGAATTGAAATATTTCCCAACATGATATTAACAATTTTCCCAATAACTTGCACTGTCTTCGGGTTTCGTTTCTTTGTTTTCTTTCAGGTACACAAGTCTCTAACTATCTTCATGTACACAGGGATTTCCTTTATGTCCTACAAAAGAGGAATCTTAATGTTAACATTTCTCAATTCATTTACAAAATCAAGTTCTGGCTCAACCACTTCCTTTTGTTTTGGTTGAGATTGGAATCTCTCATGATATGGAGGAAACCTAGATGATTCATCTTACTTTTCTAGATGTTCCTCATGTTCATCATTTATTTCAATAATAGTGGGCCCTTGGAGGGTTTTACCTAATTGTAACTGAACTCCATTAATGTCCAGTGTGTTGACAAGGTAGGTTGGATAACCCACCACCTCATTATTGTAAATTGGTTGTGCCACCTTGTTGTTCGAGTTTGGAGATGATTATGCAGGCATGGGTGTTGCCTTAGATGGTTGTGATGGGTTGGATGGTGGACTATTGGATGAAGGTGGTATTGGTGGCAATAATTGTGGTGGTTGTTGGTATGGAGTAACCATAGGTGGTGCAAGATAGGGTAGATATTATGGAAAATTTGATGGTGGCATCCTCCATGCTTATTTCCAAGGTTGAGGGGCATACGGGTACTATTTTTTCCATTGTGAATAAGGTGGAGGTTATTACCACCCTCCATACCATCCTAGTTGAGTTGGAAAGGAACTAGGCTATCCACTAGGCCCTACATTAGGAGATGTAAAAAGTTCATTCATCATTGGGGGCATAGTTCGTGGAGGCTAAGGCCTCCATGGGGCCATATATTAAACAATTTCTTCACTAAATTCCACATCTACCATATCTATTGGAAGAGGTCGTAATGTAGTAGCCTTATTGGAATCTTCTAAAGAATAAATTTTTGTTTTGCTATAAGGACATTCCTCATTACTATGTGTTTTATGATAATTAGGAAAAAATACAACAAATTCTATTTTGGCCTCTTCTTGTTTCTTATGTGTGTACAAGGTGTCTATTTGCTTACCAATGTGGCTCAAAAGATCAATTTTGAGATCTTCTAACAACGTACCTAGCTCTCTTTTCATGATACCTAATGTGTCGTTGGAAGAGAAATGCTTCACAGAGTACCCTCTTATCGACTGAGTGGATCTTGATTAGTTCCTGCAAACATCACAAATATCATCAAATCTCAATTTGGAAATATCCCTACCACCCATAGGATTTAAAATATTCATACATTCATCCTGAATACCCCTAAGAAAGAGCATTTTTATAGTATCATTGTTCAATCATGTTTGCCTAGTCCTTTGAAGACTAAATAAGAATCGCTCAAGGTAGTCTTCTAAGTTCTCCTCTTTGTGTTGCATTATGTGAAAGATCCCATCTCTAATTTCCTTGGTCTTGCAATATTTCTGGCATTTCTCCAAAAACTTTATCTCCATGATATCCCAATTGTGAATAGTTTCACGTCTTAAGCCCATGAACCATTGCAATGCTACATATTTCAAAGTAGTTGGAAAATTTTAAGTTTTTTTGCATCATTGTGATAATCATAAATATGACATAAAATATCAAATTCAAAGAGAAACATGTTAGGATCTTCCATAGAAAGAACCCAAAAAATAAGCAAGGCAGAATGAGGTATATTCTTTATGGGGGCATCTTCCTCTGGATGAGTAATGCAAAATTGAAAGGTGATAGGATTTTTATTGGCTAATGATCTTTCACCGTTTTTATTGTTGTTGTTGTTATCGACCATGGTTTTGATTTCCCAAGGGGTGTAAAATGATGAAAACAACTTAGGGTCTTTGTGTATAAGAATTTTACAACTTCGAAGTTTGTTAAATTCTCAAAATAATTTAGCAACCCTCTCAAATGAATCTTCAAGCGACTCTTGTTGGGTACTAGAAGGAGACTCAAAATCCGACTCGATAGTAGTGGACTCAATTACACATTTTTCAATATCAAGTTCAACTAATTGTTTCTTCGATGCTTTATTCACAATTAATGGCTTTAATCCTTTTTGTGGGTTTTCTTATTTTGAACTATTTCCCAGATCTTTCTTAAAAAACCTTCCTTTACTATCTCTAATATGATTCATGCATCTATATGATCTACAACAAAGCATTTAACCAAGGTTAATTACCTAGGTGAGGTCAACAATTGTGCATATTTTTGCCTTGGTGTGTTGGTCCTAACTCAACTCACTAGACTGACAGGCCTTTAATACCTTTCCTCGGCAATGACGCCAGAATGTTTGGACAAAATTATGGATCAATATTTGGGATAAACTATCCTTGTAATTTTATCAAATTGGCTTAATATAATTGAATCAATCTTTGGGAATTCTATGTTGATTTCCGAAATTTGTTCCTAAATGTAAATATGAGGATTGCAAACTTAGGAAGGTGTAACAGCTATATACCTAAGGGTTGAAGATAGAAATATGAGTATTGTGAAGTGCATTTGGAAATTATTGTTTTTGCTAATGGCATCCCTTTAAATTGTTGTAACCCAATTAAATCCTATTTTTAATCAATATAATTTATTTCGAACTAACACACACTTTGAATTTTACTTTTAAATTTCTTAAAATCAATGTCTTTTAAATCACGTCGATGATTTAAATATTACACAAAGTTTAATGATAGAAATAGAGAAGATGTAACACTGAAATTATATTTAAACAATTATGGCGATAGGAGCTACAGTATCCAGGTGATAGGACTTGTGGTGTCCTGGTGACAGGATCTAGTGAAACCGTGCAGATCGCTTCCTCTCTTTAAGAAAAGTGTATCCTTAATTTTGCATACATGAATTATCTCGAGAATTTGTACTTGTGCAAGATATTAATGAATTTTTAAAATAAAACAAACATCACACTTAATAAATTAATATCACACTTATAGAATCACTTAAACAAATATAAATTATACCTTGCAGAGTAATAGGAAAACAAATCCAACTATTGGTTAAGGAGTGGTCCCTACCTCCTAACCAGCCAATTGAAGAATGTGCTCAAACAACACACAAACTTAACTCTACAAAATTGATAATAGTCTTATGTTTATATTAATTTTACACTGAATATCGTCTTTCACATACGAGAGCTCATATATATCTGAATACAAAACAAAATGTCTAAATATATATGTTCACAGTTTGTAATTATATGACTAAAAATACTCTAGCGGTTTTGAAAATAGTGAGGTGGCCTTCAACCACTATTTTCTAAAGTCCCTTAATAGATTACAAACCAAGTTCCTAAGTTGTTCACAAATATGATTACAAAATTGATTACTAAACATATGCTAAAAGACAATAACTAATGAAAACCAAAAGATCACATAAATCTTCCAATCAATCTTCATCACTTCTCCTCTCGACCATAAGACCCTTATTTCACACAACCACTAGAATTAGTAGTTCATAACTGGTTAATTGCTAGAATATTTTGCATCCTCCAATCCACATCAATTATCTTTAATTCTTTACAATTATTATGGCAATTTAGTAGAAGAAAGGCCAAAAGGTAAGTTAGGATAAATACAAAACTAGGCAATCTCATACTAGAATTAATGGAAAAATTTTAACCCATCACTTATAACCTACTCAAACCCCTCTCTCATGCCTATGCAATGTGTTGAAAGCTATGGCAGCCCTCTCCCAAACACAGCTCCCTTCAAAGCCGTAAAATAAAATAAAACTTAGGGAAAATCGTTTGGAGTATTAGGCTAGTCATACTTCAAAGGAAGAATAAATGATATTAGTAAACAAAAATATAATGTATCAATTAAAATATGTATTTATTTAAATTATATACCTATAAATTCCCCCCCTCACTCATCTTTGGATTTAATAACATGGGGATTAATATCATTTACAAATATTGTAATATCTACAATTTCATATGGTCTATATATTTTGATGTAATTGTTTTTTATATATATGCAAATTGATAGCAAGCATATACTTATGAAATGTTTGTGGGGTGTGTGAATCAATTAAATATGTTTATGTAGTAGATTAAAATATGAGTTGATAAGTTTAATTATATTAATAATATTTAATTATTTCCTTTCAAAGGGGTTTAAAAAAGAAGTGTATATATATATACTTCTTCTATTTGGTGTTTAGTATTTCATTATTGTGGACCAAGTGAGACTAAGTGCATCCCAAACCTCTTTGGGCAAAGGAAGAGAATATTATCTACAATGGCATCCTTTAAAAAAAGAGATATATGTTGCCACACTTAGGGATTTAGCCTATTGTGTAAATTTAACATGGATTGAAGTCATCTTTACAATATAACTTGCTAGTTGTGATCTAACTTAGATTCACATTAATCCATTAAAAGACATATGAATCTCATAATATGCCCCTCATTAAGTTAACTAGGTTGTATTTTATGTAATTTAGAATAAATAGAGATAACACTAAGAAAAAGGTAAGATTTTTTTTCGTTCATTAACCCAACCACCTAGCCATATAAGACACTATACTAACTTGTACATGAAAAAAATGATTTAAGAGATTTTTCAATCATTTCATTATTTTGGGAATTATGTTGACAATTTTAAAATAATGAATATCAAATCTTTTAAAATAAAAATAAATATAAAATTGAATAAAAATGAAAGTGGGGAATTTCTATCATTTGTAAAATGTTTTTGATTAGATAAGTAGGGAAAGGGCCCTGATCCCGCGGTTACAGCCACACAAACAAAAAGAAAAGAAACAAGGTGGAAAATAGCACCACCAACCAACATCAAAAAACAACATCCAAGGTGGCACACAGGCCATAATTCATAACCATAACCATAGACCAACCTTAATTAATCAAAAACATAAATTTTCTACTAGAATACTTAAGGCTATGCAGGCCATTGATCAAATCCACCATATACCAAGTAAACCTAAACCATAACAAGGCATAATGAAATAGCAGCCCAGAATCAAGAAGCAAAAAGACAAAAAGAGGAGAGCAAACATAAAACAACAGCATAAAAGAAAGCCATTACTTGGATTTTCTCAATAGGTCCCCATATTCACCAATGATGGAGATACATTCCCTCCATTCAGGTCCCTCAGAATCATCCAACACCTTCAGCTCATCAAACATCCCCAGTTTCTTCAGCTTCTTAGTGGTTTTTGTTTGTCCAAAAACTACTCCAATCATTGCTCTTCTCATCAGCCTATTAGTCACCTTCATTAGTGTAACCAGGGATTTCTCCATATCATCAAACTATACTTACAAATAATTTAGTTTACTTTTCATAAAATCCAAGCTATAATTATTAGAATCAATCTCATTTTCGGTATTCCCAACATTTGAAACAGTCAGATTTTCATTCTCTTGATCCTCCTCCATCTCAGTTTTCTCCTTATCATCATCTTCTTTTCCTTCTTCCAAATCCTCTTCCTCTATATCATAGTTTAAATCTTCAAACTCCATCTTATTGAATTCTTCATCAATCTAGGCTTTGAATTCTTCAATCTCCAAGTCTTCCTCTTCATACACTGTGGTTTTTTGTTTTCCTTTCTTGTCCTTAGAAGCAGCCTTAGCTAGGTGAGCTGACCTACAACCACCACTACTTCCGCTACCTTTCCCCTGCATGTTTTCTATCAAATCCTCTTTTTTCATGCCCTCTTCACTGATAGCAATTACTTCTTTTTGAGGATTGGGGTCTTTTTTAAGCTTCTTTGGCTTGGGTAATTCCAGAAGAAGAGGAGATCGTTTCCTCTTCTCCAGAGTGGCTTTCACAAGCACAAACTCAAAGGATCCTTTACCAACTATTTTTTGATTCACAGGGGTAGAAGGGTTTGAAAATTTAGCAATAGAGGAAGGGCTATTTGCAGGAATTAACACCCTTCTAGTAGCAACAATGGCAAACAAGAGAGGAATAGGATCCTCAACAAGGTTTACATCCATAGGGGGTTCCTCATTATCTTCATCATTATGGTTTTTATTTTCATTATGGGCAACAAGAGGGTACCATGAGGGTTTAGCACAAGGGCATGCTTATACAGGGCAAGCATCAATCCTTGATGCAGGGGAGGGCTAGCTCCTTTCTCAATGTGTAATTGCAGGGAGGACAATAAGTAGAAGGGACAATTAACTCTTTCACCATGCCTAATGTTATTTAGCAAAGGGAAATTATCTACATGTACAAACATGTATCTACCTTCCAACATAAAATTCCTTATGAAAAAGAAACAAACCAAGGTATAGGGAGGTGGAACCTCTAACCTAGCATACCCATTTTGGAAGTGTTTGAGATTCTCCCCTTCATGCAGAAATTTATCCACAAAATTCTAGTATTTGGAACCACTTTTCTTAGCCACCTTTATTCCTTGGTTCTATAAACCAGTAGCTTCCTCTATGAGCCTCATTGTCACTTCAAACTTGATATCCCCAATAGTGACATTTCCCTTCTTCCACGAATTTGTGAGCTTCGCAGTAAGGCTATCATTGTATCCCTTCATTGACTCAAAGAATGGATCCATGCCCGCATTATCAAATAGACTCCACAATTCTATGTTCTGCTTGAGCGTCTGGCAATTTGGAGGTTCAGTGTGGTTCCTCGACCCACCCATCTTAGCCCTCTGTAATTTTTTTATTGTTACGAGCAATTCTTCATAACCACCCAACTCTTTGGCTTTCTACCAGTCTTGCAAAAAACTCTTTTACTCAAAGTTTCAAAGCAAGCCCATATAAAATGAGGAATCAAGAACTTTCTTTTAGGGGAATCCAACAACACAATTCCTCGAGCCACGATCTCATAATTATTATTACAAATCATTAAGACCACATTAATAATCATACCTTGCAAATCTTCACAAAAATTGGGAGAGCTGGCATTAGGCATTTCAACACATTTGGATTTGACATCCCTTCGCAACTTAAAAATATCCATATGATCCTTGATCACCTTGGGAATCAACTAATAATTAAATTTACCTTCAATGAAGATCAGCAAGCTCGTCACCATACCACAATATCATCATTAAACTACAATCCTTTAAGAACGCATGGTCTGCTATTCTTCCCCTACCTCTCACACACATCATCTTTGTAAGTTAAAATCATATTCAAATTTTTCATTTAAAATAAAGTCCCTTAAAGACCACGACAGGTTATTATTAACCCAGCAGGTCCACCCCATACACCTTAGCACCTCATTGGCAGCATAATCAGTAGACTTATTCCCCTCTCTGTAAACATGTTGCACTTTGTAGTTGGTAAAATAGCTCATGAGGGACAAACACTTGTCAATAATATTTTTTAGCCCCCAAGGGGCGTAGCCACTCCATTCAAAATATCCACAATTAACTTAGAGTCTCCTTCTAGAATTACATTTTTAAATCCAAACTCCTTAAGAGTCTTTAAGCCCCGTAAAATAGCCATAGCCTTAGCTTTTTTATTGGAAAAACACCCAAGTTAACACTGAAGATCGTAATGCACTCCCCTTTGTGGTTTCTAAGCAGTCCCTTCACTCCTACTATTATCGGGTTGTCTTTGGAGCACCCATCAAAGTTACACTTGATCCAATCTTTCTGAGGAGGGGTCCACATAGTTATATTCTGGTTATCATCTTGGTCAAATTTAGATTAGTAAGATCCTTTCTTATACCCCATATCTTATTTATTCTCATATCTTTGTAATTCGGCCAAACTTTGGAGATAGTGTATCTTCCAACCTCCATATTTTCCTTAATCTAAGTTTTTATTATCATATAGACCTCATGGTTGCTTCTCTCCACTTCCCTGAAGATCCAATTATTCCTTTCCTTCCATATTCTCCACGTAATAAAAGGGGGAAGTTGGTTCTAGAGATCAACTATAACTTTATTGAAAAAGGGCAATTTGACTAGCTTTTTATAAATAGCTTCATAGAGTGAGGAAACACCCAATCAGTGAACAACAAGGACAAGAAGAAATACCAAACCTCTATGGAGAACTAGTAGTGGAAAAAGATGTGCATTATTGACTATTCATCCTACTTGTAGAGGGAGCATCTGTTAACCAACAGGAACCCCCTTCTAACTAGATTGTCAATGGTGAGAATTTTACCGTGTGAGGCAGCCCACCAAAAATAGTTAATTTTTAGAACCAAGTTCTTAAGCCACACTTTTCCCCAGTGATGATCTTTGATGTCTAACAATGGCTTAACCAGTTCCTCATAGGCCTATTTTACAAAGAATCATCCTAAAGAGATACCTTTCCAAGCCCATTCATCTTCCCTTTCCCTATCAAACCACTTCACCTCTCCAATTAGATTGTGAAGCCTTAACAAGGTCATATCCCAATTAATTTATCTCTGACCTCTTAAATGGGGCAGGTGAGTTGGTTTCTTTTCAGAATGAGCTGCCTTAGATCTCCATGAGCTTCCCTAGATATATCTGCTTGTTATTCCTTTATTCCTAAGCCAATGACGAGGGGCGTCTACCTTCCCTTCCACTCCATAAACTAATAAAATCCCTCGGGTTTACCTCCTCCCACCCTCTAGTTCCCAAGTGGGAGGGCCCCTACTATTCTATGGTAGGCTTATGCTAGCAGGCTAATTAATTAAGAATTCTAGTGGTGGATTATCCCTCCTTAATAGCATATTGAACTCCTTCCAATTAGGTTCATCCAACTCCCAATTGACATAGTCAGAAACCTTTTTGCCACATATCATAGTTAGGCTTTATTTGAGAGGATTTAAACCATCAATTGAAGATAAAGTAGAAGTCTTGATCCATGGGTCCTTCCAAAAGTCAATATTTTTTCCATTTCCAATCCTCTTTCTAACCCCCAATTTCAACACATTTTCAATTTTAACTAGCTGATTCCATAAAATAGAACCACTAGGCAGGTCAGTCATAGAGAGGAAACATCCAAGGTTCTTGTTCTTCAGATACTTGGCTTGGAAAATCTTCACCCAATATTTTTACCCTTCCAGGAGATTCCAACCAACTTTTGCAGTTAGGGATTTATTAAGCAAATTAATTTTCCCTATCCCTAAACCACCAACCCTTTTTGGAGTGCACACTTTTTCCCAACTAACCAAAGATAATATGTTTTTTTCTTAAGTTCCAGGCCACATGAATCTTCTCTGAATCGATTCAATTTTTTCCCCTATAAAGGCAAGAATTTTGAAGATAGACAAGTAGTAAATAGGGATATTTTGTAAGGAGGCTTTCAACAATTGGATCTTCCCAGCCAAGCTAAGAAGCTTCCCCTTCCATCCAACCAACTTTTTTTGAACTCTCTCGATCAATTGATTCTAGTAGTTATTTTCCAACTTCTTTAAAATCAAAGGTAACCCAAGATAGGCATTAGGTAGGACAGCTTCTTGACAACCCAATATTTTCACCACTCTTTCCATAACCAATTAGTCAGTATTAAAGAAGTAAATCTTACTTTTTTCATAGTTGATAAACTAGCCAGAAACAACAGAATAGTCATCAAGGACCTATTTCCAAATCCTTGCTTCCCCCATCGAGGCTTCCCAAAACATGA